>KK116736.1:583983-689319 GCA_000611955.2 Stegodyphus mimosarum | reverse complement strand
CACCTGCTTCCGGGCTCATCCGCAATCCGCCTCCTGCCCCTGAACCGGCCGTTTCACACTACTTACTACTATTCTACTACAGAACACTGTCCTCGGTGTCACTGCTGTAGACTTCTGTTTCAGTGATTTTAGTAATCTGCAATATTGCTCGTGCATTAAGGAAACTTTGTCTAATCCTTGTTTTTCTCTTTTACCAATATATAACAGTCTATGTTCTATGTGAACTGTTATTCATATTATTAAACTTTCTTCTTGTTTGTCTGGTATAATTATTAATAAGGTATTTAAGAACTCGTAGTGGGCAACGATTTTAAGCTAAAATAATAACATACTATTTTGCCGCAGTTCTATTTGTTTCTTTATGATAGAAAGTATTGTAAATAGATATTGCAAATGTAATTGCTTTTTGACAAAATAATACATACAGAGTTGTTGGCACAATTTTAAGACGATTTTCATTGAATTTTCAGAAATATTTTACTAAAATTTTTATGTTTGAAATGTACTGTTTGGTAACTCGTATTCTGCCCTATCTTTTCACACCGCAATTTTAAAGGGGACCAATAATAAAGCTTCTTTTAGTAGCAGAAGAGGTGTTATTTACTCCCTTCCTCTTGAACGGCTTTCCGAAGTCCAAGTAGGGATTATACGTCGACGTTTGGACCATGCGCTTTTTGAAATTTCAAAAGCACAAAAATCCTTGGATGATACATCAAAAGATTTAGTAGAGATATGAGTGAAGGGTATGGCTTTCATACAAGTTTCTTGCTTCCTTTTTTTCCAAGAAATTAACAGCGGATTTTGGCTTGCGGCTGCTTGCTTTGTCTTGATGCAGATCTACTGATTGGCAACACTGTGAGTAAAGAGAAGATATTTCATATTTGAAGATTGGGTATAAAATATATTCCCGATAATTTGTGGAGTTGACCTTAACAGTTTTCTGCACTCTCTTTAATTTTTATTTGTCGGTATATGAAAAACAGCAATAATCATAAATTCCTTTGAAAACCTTTATTAGATTCTTTGAACCAGGTTATAAGACTTTTTTTCTCTTTGATGATAATAGTGGATCTCTTTTTATTGTGGTCATTTAAATATACCCAAGATTCATCTATTGTGACAATATTTTTCCATTTTTGCCCAAATAATTGTTTCTTATAGAGAATTCTGCAGCGCGTTCTGCTTTCGGCGATTTGACGTGGAGAAAGGAGATGCCCACATTATTTAGCCTTTTAAGATTCAAATCAGCATTAATCAATTTGTTTACAATGGTCACTGAGCATTTTAATGCCTGTGCAATTGCCCTTTGACTTCAAAGATTTTTTTTAATATTAAAATTCTTACCTTTGCTACATTCGAAACATTCCGTTTTTTTCCTTGGATATGTATTATGAGCAATTTTTTCTCCTTGAAGCCAAACTTTGACATTTTTTCTCTTTCTTATTGACAATATTATCTAACATTGATTTAAATGCCGAAATATTACGGCTTTCACAGTATTTTTTAATAACTAAGTACTAATAATTTTCTTCGGAAAGAGCACAAACATAGCCTTCAGTCCATTACTTCTTTAAAAGCGAGATTTTGGATGGAAACAAAATGGTGAAAGAGCAGACAATAATTTACACTTTCAAAAATATAGTTGAAATTAAAAAACAGTTTCCAAGAAGGCGATTTTTTTTTACAACAAAGCAAAGTTGTCTAAATGATTTGAAAAATGCCTTAGTAAACAGCAGTTATTTTCAAACTACAAATTTAATTTTGCATTAGAGAAAAATATTGTATGATAGTGCAATCGAACATATTGTGTAATGATAAAATGTAATGTGAGGGTCAGCTCTAAAGCACTTCGAATAAATTCTAACTAGTAACTACTAATATCTACATGTATTAAAATTAAATCGCTAGAAATACAGTTCAAAGAGTGTATTGCAACTCGCAGGTTAAAACTTTGAAACTATCATCAATAGCAAAATTTAGCAGAAGGATTTAGCCTAAAGCGACAGAAATCTTTATACTGATTAGCTACTAAAGTTGCACATCAGTAAGCAATGTATAAGTAGTCGTTAAAGTTTAAACTTTCATATGGTTCTCGTTACAGAGAAAATTTCAATAAATGGAATATATTTCGTGCTAATGCGTAATATTCAAAACCAGTGTTATATTTGTGTGTGTCAAATTCCTGGAGATATTCAAGGACGAATTGACTAATTTGTATAAATTTTCTGAGCCTACTATAACATAAAATAATAACTCGGAGAACCATTGGTGCGGGAATAAAAATGCTATTTATATAGAATATCATATGGAATCAAAAATGGCGAATGACGCAGCGGAAAAACAGTCCTCGTGAAAAGAATAGTTTGAGTTTCTACTGTATTTAAAATAAAAACCCATTGCCAACTTTTCTGAAAACTCTTTGTCAGAGATCGGCAAACTTTTTGTTTTATTAGGAGAGCATATTTAAGAAATGTGAGAGTTAGGTGAACAGCATGGGACGGCTACAATAATATGTAATTTTATTCAAATAGAATTAATTTATGCCGATCATAAAAGGTGAGATGTTTTAAAACTTTGGGTAAAAGTTTACAATTGGGTTCCCCTTGTTTTTTGGCGATTCTGTTTTGATGCCAAGATCGGCGCCAATAAGACACAATTTCAAGATGGCCGCTACACAAAACCAAAACAAGAAGTCAAAGAATTTCACAAAATCCGTGACCATGTACACATCGACCTATTTTCACTATTTAAAAAACATCAGAGAATTGCACAAACTTGTCATTGCACATTTTGACTTTGTCCATGTGCACATCGATTTATTTTCAATTAAATAAATCAAGAAGCTAAAACCATGTTAAAACTCTCATGGTAAACAAAAATGGGGTTTCATCGCCAAAACTGAACAAAATTTTTTGCCAAAAAAAAAGGGGGCACCCAATTCTACACTAGAGCCAAGTTTTCTTATTGCGAAAAAATGTTGCTGTAGCACTTTGTTCATGAATGTTGCTCACCAATCTAGAAAACTGCAAATTGTTGTTTCTGTGCAATTAAAATAAGCTTCTAACACACAACAATCAGCTGAAATGAAATTATTTTCTCAGTACCAACCACTGCAAAAGCAATGCGGATCGTATTTTTCGTTATCTTTTAATTTGAAGAAAAGAATGCGTATTCTGCCTAGAACTGAAATGCAAATGCATGAAATAACAAGTTGTTGTTGTTACCAGTCTCACTTGTCTGACAATGGTCAGCCCATGCCCACGATATTCATCATGGCAAGGAGTCAAATGCGCCTATCGTTGGCAGGAGCCTTGAGCACTATATAGGTGACAGCTCGACTTAAGCTCAGTTTCTCCCCCCTCCCAATTTTGAGAGAGAGAGCACCCCGGAGAGGATTGGATCCGACGATCTTTAATCCCTCTCCGCCTACGATCAACCTCTCGAGAGAACTTTCGGCTAGCCACATATTTAAAGCGCCCTCATACCGCGCAAACACTATACATTTACAAACATCCATGCCTTCTCCAAGATTCGAATCCGAGCCCTTCAATATGGTAGTCAGACTCAATAACCACTATCCCGATTGGACGGCCGAAATGAGAAGTTTATGTATGAATAGAGGTAATGTATGTAAAGCATAGCAAGCCGTGGTTTGGCAAAGCGTAGGAGAATAATGTGGAAAGAAAATATTTCACTATATGCGCAGTTAGATTTTTCTACCAGTCGAAAACTGATTCACTTTGTTATGTTGTGCTGTATAAATGTTACTAAGTTTCAGTTTCTGTTAAAAGTTTAACTGAATAATTTGTAGAATTGTTAAAATACTACTTTTACTAAAGTTATTAATCATGAATATTTGTTGTACAAATATCTAAAATGCAGAATTTAGATATTTGATCGGCGGGCACTGCGGCTCCTGCTCTCACTATGTGATTTATTATTTGAATATGTACTCTGCATATTAATAGAGGTTTAATATGTCATTTCGTACCAATTTTCGCCAGCTTGAAGTAGAAGAAGAGCGAGAAAGAGAAAAGAGAGGTGAAGGCGTCACGAAAAGCCCTTCTGATCTTTCGTGTTCTTCTTATGAGCTGTTTGTCGGGCAGGAAAAAGCAAATGAAGAGAAAGACGCAAAAGAAAGAGCGAGTATACGTAGTGCAGAAGGAGAAAGTATTTATGAAAGAGAACAAAAAGCTAGGATTAATAACAAGATGAGAAAGGTACATAAGGGTATAAACATTATTAAATCATTATTTCTGTGTGTTAGAAAACTCGCTTAGTATATATATATATCTTTATGTACTACAATGTATAATTTTATGTAGACATATTACTTAAAATGTAGTAATAATGTCTAATTTTATGTAGATATATGACTTAAAATGCAGCAATTTATTATTATTATTACATGAAACTTTTAGATTTTATCATTTATAATAGTTAAGATTTTGACTGATATAATTTTATCTTATACTTAAAGGACGACGGCGTTAGCTAGATAGCTGTTAGATAACGAAGCTGTTAGATCAATTCAATTTCTCTCTCTCTCTCTGCATATATATATATATATAAGATGTAAAATATGTAACATAAAATTATTAACTTTAATTTGGCAATAGTCCTTTTAATTCCCTATTTTAATTTGACTATCTCCCCTTTCTGTTCCAACTTGATTATAATAATGTAACTGGGCTGCGTCTTTCCATTTCATGCTTGCTTATGTAATCCTCCTACACTACGATGACTTCTTTATGTACTACAATGTGTAATTTTATGTAGCTATATTACTTAAAATGCAGCCATTTATTATTATTATTTTTATTATTATATATATATATATATATAGGCAAGTGAATTATATTTTCAGCTTACGATTAGTTCTTAGATTTAACGTACTGTATCTGTAATTCTAGAACTAAGCAGTGTCCACTAATCAAAAGTTCTAAATCTTATCAACGTCACAAAATGAGTCTTGCATTCACTTCCGATATTATTCTCATTTCATTCTACATTCAGAAAAATATTATTGCTAGTTATGAGTTTTCAAATTCAATACAATTTTTCAGTTTAATTGTCCTAATTATGATACGTTTAGATAAATCAAAATCTCAGTCAACTTTAATTAAAATAATACTGAATTTTGGTACCTAGTTCTTATCATATGGATAAGACATGTTAAAGTGAATTCTAACCTAAACCTCGGTAATAGCAAAATAGAAAGAAAGCCATTTTCATGTCATTTTTCATTGATAAGTGTCTTTCGTATTATTTGCTCAATATTATAAATATATTTCCAATTGTGTTAAATCCTATTTTACAATATTTTAATTTTATATTATTTAACTTTATCTTTTATTTAAAGTTCGCATAATAACTTTAAAATATTTAGGTTTGTAGATGTTAAATTTGCATGAAAATTAATATTTGGGTGTGTTTTGAGCGTAATAATGTTGTTGTTCCAAATCATTAAATTATGAAACCATATATCTATGCTACATAATTTCTAAAATTTATAAATCATATTGTTTGAGTCGGGTAATGTTGGATGCATATAATTACGAAACTATCTTTATAGAATCGTAAACATATGTTAAAAGAAGATTGGATGACAAATTCGATTAATGTATATACTAAAAAAATAAATTAATATAGTTCATAAATTTTAATTTTGAAATAGGTAATAGCTATATTCTATGTATTATGTACTAATTTCAAGCCTTTTTTTCTTTGACAGGACGACATCACAGCTAGTATTAATTTCCAAATAGATCTAGTTCAGAAATTTTCTTTTCTAGAATTTAGATATTTTTTAGGCTATTTCATAGCAAAAATAATATGTTGTATTGACTGCATTTTCCTTAAGTATGTTCCCAGTAGTTTCCCTTAAAGATTCCTTTCCAGATGCTTGTTTCTTGTGGTAAACATCGTGCGGCTTTTAGCATAGAGTTAGTAGCATATAGAGTAGATAAAATTGAACTTCACCCCAGAGTTTCCCTTGTTTTAATTACTCGTTTTCTTAACTAAATGGAACAGTGGCGTGGCGTTAGGCTAAGCCAAAAGTGCATTTACCTTATAAAGAAAAGAGAGAAATAAAAATAACCGCAAAAGTGTTATCAAGCAAAATTTGAAAAATGAAGTAACTAAAAGAATACCAGAATTTTGAGTAACTGAAATAATTTTCTTAAAACCAATAAATAAATAAACTGAAAGAGTTTAATGGTAGTCCAGAAGAACTCTTACTAACCCAGATTTTTTTTGTCTTTTTAGCTTTATCATTACGCATATTTTTTTCTCACTTATGCCGTATGCATTTCAACAGCAAAATAACAAAAATTTTAAAAGCAGCGTATCAGTGTACGTTTAAGAATTCCCACGTAGCGTTGACATATATTTTTCTGAATTTTTCAGTCATTTCTCAGTTCATCATATGAATGCTTTCTTACTAAGATGGTTTACAAAACTTTTATTGTCTTTTTATTATTAACGTTTTGTGTGTTTACCTTATTTATTAAATATCACGTTCGTGGCGCTTAAGCCAAATAAAATTCTATTAGATAGCAAAACCTTTGAAAACAGCGTAGCTTTAGAATTTCCGACAGGCAGTCTTGCGCGCTGGAGATAAAAACGTTTTTTCAGTACTGTGTTTTTCCATACTTTCTGTACTGTTCGCTCACTTTGAAATCGTTGAGTTTGTTAATCAAAAATTGGTTTAAGTTTTACAAAATAAGACGCTAACATTTAGTGGCAACAATTTGAAAAAGGATTCGTATATTTAAAGGGATTCGGCACAAAATGCAATTTCGAGAACTAATATCCCATTAGGAACTAACGTCCATTTTTGGCTAATAATAAATAAATTAATTAAACTTTAAACTAACTTTCTTTAATGTACTTACGTACTTTTTTAATATGCACATGCACGGGAAATATTGCTTCCTTATATGGCTATGCATATCATTAGTGAGTTTCCTAAAATCAGCTATGTTTTGTACATTTGTCATTGCGATCGCCATATTCATCAGCTCTCACTGTAATATTTAATTGTAAGCATTCATCGTGTTCTAATAAGCATTTTGAAAAAAAGGAAAGAAAAGAATATGGTGAAAACATGAGAAACTTGTTTGGATGTCTATTAACACACATATTTTGTTTTTATAATTTAACTTTTGTAATACCAGAGAAGTTAAACTGATATTTCAAGCTCGTACACTAACGCTACGCCACTAATCGAAGTTTATAATAGTAGCTATCTAAAATCGATATTTGTTATATTTTACGTGGAATTATTTCGTAGAACGATGACTCTTGGTTGAGGGAGTGCTACGAATATCACGATTGTGATACGCTTTTTCAAGAGCTGATTTTCACAACTCAAGAACGTTTTTTGAATGATTATCTGCTTAATGGGTACGATTTTCAAAAAGAGTATATATATTGAGTATAACGTATTGGTATATTTAAAGGGGAAAAATAATCCGAAGAAGAATTTTACGTTAAACATTTTGAATTTGCTTTATTTGAAAAACTCCAGATTAAATTTTTAGTTTCAAAAACAGTAATATATTACTAAAAATTAATTATTATTTTTGAAAACGGAATTTCTCGTTTGAAACTGATTATAATAATTATATTATTTCTATTTACTATGCTCACAGGCTAACTCTGAATGCAAAGTATTTTCATACAAGTTCTGTTCGATAAATCATCTGCAAATGTTTCTTTAGAGTTGATCCAATACGAAAGATAATGCATGAAAATGCAAACCAAATTGCAGCAAAAAATAGAAATCTCAAGATAAAATCTGAATGCAAGTTTCATGGAAAGTAATGCAACTAAAATTGCATTCATTGCTTATAAGCATTTTGAGACATGAAATTAATCTGACGAAAGCAGTAAAAACACATTTGGGTAGTTACTACGCTCTTGAAAATAAACTTAATTTTAAATTGTCTGAATAATAAACGTTAACTTGCTTTAATATTAAATGCAAAATTCATTAATTCGTTTTCAGATCAAGATAACATTTCTTTGAATTTAGACTAAAAATTTCATTCATTTTAGGCATCTTAAAAGCGTTATGTATTACCTTCTTCAAGAAATTTAAAAGAAACGTCACGTGAATTTGCTACCAAACCTGATACGAGTTTATAAATAGCTTTATTCGCAGTATCGAATCATGTTCTTTTTATTATACCTTGTAAATGCTTGAACAAATCTTTTACCATTTTATACTTATGGAGGTGAAAGGTCGAACGGTGGGGTGAAGCTCAATTTTTGGTTCAAGTGTAACTTTTCTAAAATAGCAAGTTCCCTAAAGCGTGCCTCCAGCTCCTGTTGTGCTTCGTTTGAGAGAGCTATTCGGACCGTAAGTAAACATTCTTGTAATGACGATGACACAAACTCCATTCATTTGGTTTTTATGTTTTTATGGAAAATATATATTACTGCTATTTGTGTCTTCAGAGTTATTGTTTTAGTTGAAATATGATTTAAAATTTCATGCAAATCAAATTACTCATTAAATCAGTCAGTTTAGGCTGAAAATGATGTTATCAGACAAAAAAAGGTAAAAAAACTTTCAAAAACGAGTTGAAGTTAAAAGAAATTAAATTAAAAAAAGAGTTAGAAAAATTACTTTAAACCTTTTCAAAGTTGTTTAAGTACGTTTAATGTTTTTCAAAAACGTTTTCGAAAAATACACATACGAATTACATAAATGTATAAAACTTCAAATAGTTCATCACTGGGAATTCTTAAGCAAGTTTTAGAAAACTGCTACATGATTTCATGCTTAGATCACATGTACATTTTAGACGAACTTGCTTTTCACAGCGGATTTATAGCTTATACTATCGATCAAAGAGAAAATAGATATTAGTGTTGACATACCACTTTTTTAATAACTTATTCAATTGGATAGTGTTGAATTGCTGTGGAAGATCATCGCTGAATGTGTCTTGGTGTTTCTCAAATTATGACCATAAAGCAGTGAAAGTGGGAAACAAAATCTCTAAGGAATTTAGCAAGACCACAAAACTAACTAAAACTCCATAACAGATGGAAGATTAAAAAAGCACACAAGTTACTAATACACAGTTTCCTTTTCTTCTAACAGCGAAAGTTGGTCTTCACAAGAATGGTTGGTAATGTTGACACTAAATTATTTCAAGGAATAATTGGTTAGTATTTGAACATATTTAAAATATTCATAAAAACAAAGCAAACGATAGGTTAGATGAGATGCTATGGCAATGGTGATAAACTGGTAATGTTCCATTCGAAACGAGACGAATAGCCAGCATAAGCCAAAAATGAAATTGCAAGTAATGTAAATTATGATCTTGAGATGCGTAATACCGCGATGTAAATAAATAAAAAAAAACAATACTATAAACAGTGATTTTTAATTTTTTTTTCTCAATTTAGATTTTCAACTGCAAAAAATTATCAGACTTGAACCTCAAACTGAAAAAGTTTATGTTCAACTAGTTCAGAAGCAGGATGTTGGGGAATTAATGATAAGTTGATGATAATGAATAATTTGATACATAATTATCCTAAAATGGTGATTATCTTTGATATATGTAAGATATTTATAGTCCGTGATGTTAACATGATGAATTATCCTTCTCAATCTTAAATTCATTTTAAGGCAGGTAATTATGTAGTTTTAAATAACAGCAAAATATAGGCATAAAAATTCAGAATAAAGTATTTTTAAATAACAAAAGCTAGAAACAAATTAATTTAAAATAATATTTTCCTTCAAATTGTGTTAATTAAAATCAGCAAGCTCCTTAACGCTGAAAGAAGAAGATAGTTATAGTTAAATACATATTATTTAACAATGATTGTTTTAAAATCATATCAATAAAAAAACGAAAGAATTAGGAGAAACAGTTTGAGTGGATATTAATATCAAATTATAAATTTGTTTTTTGTAAGGGCATTTATGTCTTCTGACTGGTTTTATGACAGAAGGTAAGAACCTAAAATTGTGGGAGAAGTAAAGTATATTAATGAGGCATCTGTGAATATAAAATAAAATGCTAATAATAAATTAATATGAAGGTTCTTCGGTTTTGGGGGAGGAAGCAAGATTTTTATTTATTCTTAGATAAAGATATATCATATAATTGTCTTTTTTATAAATTAAGGGCGCATTCCACGATATATCATACTCAAGATGAAAAGAAGTAACTATTTCTTACAGTGTACTTTTCCATGATTACTCTTATATTATAGCAGGCTTACTATTTGCAATTCTATGTTGAACTTAATAATTATTTGCTTACACTTTAATTCTTTATAACATCGAGACACAGCATTTTCTTTTGTGTTTTAAAACCCAACATTTATTTGACTAACTGCAAAAGAAAACGCAAATAAATTATTCAATTTTTCATATGTTAAGAGAACAAGATATTGGTTAAAGACGAAAATCGTATTAGAATAAATAATGCAACGATGTAATCCCGCTAGAAAGAAGTAACTGAGATATTTTTGTGATATTCGATAATTTCCTGATAAAATTTATTGTGAACTTAGTTTTCGATATCCGTTAATGTATTTGTAATACACAAATTTCTGATATGACGCGAATTGTCTAAAATAATACTTTTACAAAAATCTGTAGTGTGTATAATTACTCTGATATAAAACTTTATGTATTTATATTTCGGATTTGGAGTATCGTAGAAAATTAATACACACTGTAATCCAAGAAGTTGTAAGAATATGTAACAATTAATTTTTAAAGGCAGTCACAAACGAAAACTGCAAACTATTTTATTGCTCACACATGCTGCACATATTAGTGCCTCTCTGCACAGTTGCACATCTCTGTTCAAGCCTATTATAATTCTCACTCCTTTAAATATAACACTCTGTAATAATTAATAAACGCACCAGTTTGCCTGAAAAGATTATATATACATAAAATGTTTTAAAGGATATGCACTATTAGTTACGGTTGTGATTGTATTATGCCTGAAGCTTTTAATTCTTTTGAAACACAAATCATTCACTGACTTTTCTTCATCTCTGGGTAGGATGTTGAATGGAATGGCCCCAAAATTGTGTAAATGCATACGTATACATAAATACGTATAATATCTCTTATCTTTATTACATGTTATAATCTTATGAATGATAATTATATACTCTTACAGATTTTCTTGCAAAAATTCGGGATTCATTCTTTTAAATACTCTACCTAGCTTATCAGTTATAATATATTTCAATGAGCAATACCGCTCTTTAAAAATATGGATACTTTGATTTATTCAACTGAATATAATTTTGTTTATTAATTAGTATTAATTTATTAACGTAAGTTGAATTATTATCAGTTGCTACTTGTATAAGGGGATGAGGGAATCCGTTCCTTGATATTTTGCACTTTTTGCGAAAAATCTAAGGTAAAGTATACTGATCTATTTTATAAGGATTAGCTATCCTATAGAATTTAAGTTTTCGCGAAATTACAAAGCTTTATCATTAAGAGCATAACAAGTCACATTTATCTCGGTTTCGTTTTATGTATACTTCCAAACGCAAAATAAACTGAGCTGTACTGTTATAAAATAACAGTATAATTATTAGAAATGTGAAGAAACATAAATTTTCTCAAATGAGTCTTTTACATAAAAATTACTATAAGAATAAATAAGGAAAAAATACTTAATATTAAAAAATACGTTAAGCAGAATTTTAAATCAGCATTTAATAAAAAATAGATTTACGAACGCAGTTTTTAAATATACTTTAAATTTATTGGGAAGAAATAAATAAATTTATTTAAGAAACTGTATAATTGAAAACTCTTTAATCTTATGGTTCTTAATATTATTTGACAAAAAATACTTCAGTATCAGTTCCGGTTTACATAAGTTTCAGAATCTTTTTAAATCAAAGCAAGTAAGAGTTAACACAAAAAAACATTAGACACGGAACGCTAAATTCTCTTTAGAAAAATTAACGTCATCTCTCTCTCTCTGCTTTTTAAGAACCAAAAGAAAGAGGAACGCTTCTATTGAATGCTAATAAAATATGTATTTCCGAAGGTTTCCGTTAAAAATATTTTATGCTTCTTTAAATTAACATTCGAAAGATGGAAATGACAAAAAAAAAAAACAACAGCGAAGATTCAAATTATCGAATATCGAATCACTTCCAATATTCGAGGATTCGAATGTTCCGATGCTAATAATTATGTATATTTTGAAATTAAGCAGCAAAAATTAGAAATTAATTATTAATTTGATTACTACTCTGAACAATATAAATGTGCATCATGAAATGGTGCGCATTCCTCCATCCCCGAAGAGTGTTGATGTTTAATTAGATGGGATAAATTATGTTATGTGTTTCTTTGTAACAAACCCGTTTGGCCTAATGGTGTATGCTTGCCCGATGTGCGACATTTGCAGGCGAGTCTGAGTCTTCCTGGGTCTCCCTTCAATATTCGGCGAGGCAGTCGTGCAAGCCAATTCAGCGTTACTTGGCGCAACGGCCGACGTTTCGGGGATAGGAAACCCCTGGTCCTGCAGACACTGGTCGACGCTCAAGAACATTTACCTTATGCAGACGACAGCAACGCAGTCACCCCTATGTCCGAAGAAAACGGAGCAATTATAATTCCTATGTATACGAATTTAACCTCACAACATTCCAGCTACACGTCGCATTCGTCAAGAATATCGTACAATTCGCATGGTGACATCTACGGAAAAGGTTTAACGAAAGAAAGTCAGCTCAGGACCAGGTCAAGGTTCTTGCTTGGTCTGTACAATGAGGTTAATATATGTTTTATTCTAATAAATTCATTAAGATTTCCCATCTTCGAAATATACTACAGATACTTAGGGCCTGATTACCGCATAGGCTTTAAAGTCTAGGCCTCAGGTTTTAAGGGGGCTCCGAAATCATTCTGTAACTCCTCATTACCCTTTTTCTCACAAATTTAAGAAAAAGTAGCATTGGGAGCCCCTGAAAGACCTGTGGAACTAGGGCCTTAGGCTGCCTTAATCAGGCCCTATCCATACTCCATAACTAAGCTCTATATATTAAGATTTTCTTAATATCATACTAGAATCTAAAGAAACTGATTAATCGGTTTTTTAGATTATATTCAGATATCGCTTTAGTCTTTTTAAAAATTCAGCTTTTAACGTTTTGGGTTATAACTGATAGGTATATGATATCTCTGTTTTAAACGTTCGAAAACGTTGCTTGTAAATAGCACAAATTTTTAGACTCGTGTATTATGAATTTTTAAGAAAGGAAGAAGGAAAATTCTGGTTGAATATTGGCTTCTATTGCAATTTTCTTATAAAAATGATAAGTTCCAGAAGAGATGTACAGCGTAAATCGCTGACGGTATTTTTGAATGGAGATGCCTGAAAAGATAAGTAACTTACAAAATTCTGCTTTCCAATCAAAACTATAAATGCTAGAAAGTGCAAAAATAAAGTTTCGAGGATTTGAAGAGCTGTATTTTGCAGACTTTTAAACTCTTCTTGACGGTCATTTTATTTGGAGATAGAAAGGTAAAGAACATCATTTTTTTAATTGAAGATATATACATTTTAATATTTTTTGTTTTAAAAATGAAAATTAAATTATTTGTAACTTTAATAATCATGAAAATTTTACGAGCACTTGTCTAGAACAGCAGTTGCCCTTGCAATGCACATTCAAATATAATTACTAAAAATTAATTTAACGTCACATTTGAGTATGAATATTAGGCTTTAAAAGGTTCAGCTATTCTTAAGGAAGATAAAATATCGGAATGACTTCGAACTGATTTCTTCAACAGTAAGAAATTTATGAAACAGTATTTTGATCAAATTTTTGAAAATATAAAGGCTGGTATATCGGATAATAATCACAGATTGGATAATTTTCAGAAATCTAGATCGTGAACTCTAATTACTGTTTTTCCTTTGATTTTCTCTCATTACGTTAATTAATAATCTTTTATTTTCAGTAGCATTTGTAGATTACGCTTTAAAAGTAGATACCATTATCTTACTCTTTCGCTCTTATAACTTTTGTGAATACTTTGTGCAGAATATTTACTTCAGTGGAGCTATCAATTTGTATGATAGTAAATATTTCTTTCAAAATTCATTTAAAATATAGCAGGCATTCAGAGTAAACAATATAAACCGAAATATTTTCCTGAATGTCACATTTTAAAAGAAAAATGTTTTTGATATGTCTATGTAGATGTGTGTGTGTGTTTATTTTAAATCGCAAAACTGGACAGCATTTTGCTTTGAAACTGCATTTAATTAATTGTAAAGGCCTGATTATGTATATGAAATGAAATATGAATATGTGTTGTTCTTTAATAAATATTCTGTAATTATATTAAAATTCTTTAAGGTTTACAGTTTTAGTGGGCCATTCTTTCATATTCCTGCATGTTTCGCACTTTGCTTGCTGTTTGCTTAAATTGTCTTTCACTTTTATGCTCATTTATTCACAAAAAGCCACAATTACCTCTACATTATGATGTCACGTAAGTTATTTTGTTCTCAGTTTTTAAAAAATTTTTACGCATGCAATTGTTAAAGGAGAAATGTTTACCAAACACTACACTCATATTTTACTTTGGAAGAGACATAATGCATAATTTATAGCAGTTAATGCGTATTTTTTTATTTATGCATTTTTAAATGTAATAAAAATGTATGACACACCTATAAAATACTCTTCAGTGTTCCTGTAATAAGGATAAAATTTTTATACTGTTATAATGTCTTGATAGGTATTTGAATGTACACTTGAAATATTATGATTTGTTATTGTTATTGCAATACAAAGATCTGAAAATAGCTTGTCTAAAGCCCTTATTTCGTAACTTTTTTAATGAAATTTAAATTACTGAGCAGAATTTTTATCATTACCTTAACGGTTAATTAATCATAATTATAAATTAGATATTTCCACTTAATACAAACTATTTCAAAGTTTACTTCTTATTGCTGAATTTCAATAAAATACTTCAACTCATCAGCGCGAATTTCATTACTAAAACATTTAACATGTTCACCTGGAAACTTACTCCTTCGTTTCCAGGTGTTAGTAAAAAACTTATATATAAAATTGTGTAGTTATTGATATCCATATTTTGACGCTAATTTCATACGTAAAATATCATGAGGAGTGATTTTTATATTATTAAGAAAATATAAAACTGGAATTTTTGTATGCTTTCCATTTTTTATCATAGCCAAACTGAAGCCGAATTTTTAAAAATTTTGAGTTTCTCTTTGGCTTATATCACTTACAGAGTGTTCGGGATAAATTTGACTGTTTCGTAAGGAGAAAGAAAATCTGCTTTGTATCTATTAAATTTAATGAATTTACAAAACAAAATTACAGGCAGAGTAAATTACAATACTATCAACAAGATTCACTAAAAGTAACCACCATTATCATCGATCACAGCTTCAATCCTGCTTCAAAACCTCGAACAAGCTGATGCTACAGTCTCCCTGGGAAGGGCCTCAAAATCTGTTTTAATTATATCCATAAACTGAGCTTTTGTATTACTGGAAGTGCGATTGGCGTCTTCTTCAACTGCGCCCCATACAAAATAATCCATGGGGTTAAGGTCTGGGAAGTTTGGAGGCCAAACATTTGGACTGGTGAAGTCGTAGAAATTTTCAGACAACCATTTTTGACTTTTCCCAGAGGTGTGACAAGGGGCCGAATCCTGCTGCCATACATACGGCCTACCTTTGGCTCCCCTTGTTATCCAGGGCTTGACTACAGTGTTTAGCAAATCCACGTAGCCATCTTATCCAATGCCAGGGTTCTTCAACACCCGTTCCTGCAGATTTGCTAGGAATTCTGGTGTACGAACGCAATCAGATCGTCTGCTAGGGATCTTTCTTCTTGCTGCATCCTCGTAGTCACCATTGCAAGTCTATAGTTCATGCCTGATTGTTTTTACTGTGTTCAGAGAGCATTGGGCAGCAGTCATAATATCCTTATTTTGATGGTCGGCACGAATCATCATGATGCAAGAAGCATGATGCTCTTCCATGATTCAGGTGGGTTCCAGTCATCCATCCTTTCTGACATCTTGTTTATGAATGAAGAAGGGTGCAAACTTTTAAATTGCGAGTAGTGTGTGTCAATACCTCCAACCTAGGAAAACTATAATCAATTATAAATATATCAAATTTATCCCGAACACCTTGTATATCTCTTAAATAACATTTTGAATCGAATCTTTCGTAAATAATTTAATTTTGATACTCTGCACTTTATACAAATCAAATACACGTAAGTTTCATAGCTACCAGTTACAGGAAATGAGATCATTAACCTACCCTTTGCGGATGAGAAAGTTTCGCTTATGTAAGCAGGGCATGGAGACTACCACAAGTGATTTTATTGATAAAGAAACGGCGGTATTTTCCACTGTGCTAATTTTTAAAATACCGTAAAAAAAGGCACAACTTTTAAAATTTTATTTGCTCATTCCTGTGCTTTCTTTTTTAAAGCTTATTTATTGAACTTATTAATTTAATGTTTTATCTACTCCTATTGGAAGCTGAAAGATCAGACAAGTAATACTGCTTATAGGAACTGAAGTATATTTAATTCATTTCAGTAGATATTTTGCTGTATAACTTAAGAAAACTAACTCAGGTGATATAATGGATAAATCAGAAAATTTCTTCACATATTTAGCTTTCATTATTATTTGATCATTACAGTAAAATTTAAATTTCTTCTTGCAGCAGAAAATGTATTATTTTAACCCTTTAATTAATTCTGATGTGCCTGTTCCAATACTTAACGGAATTTGATATTGAAGAAAAATGTATCTCGAAAATAACGAGACAAAGAGACATGAAGTAACAAAGCAGTAAAGCAGCTTAATTAAAAAAATAAATAAATAAAACCTGTCTCAAATGGGAGGTCTACAAAAAGTACTGTACAACGCTTTCGCAGATGCGCATCTTTGTTTGCTTTCAGAAACTCCCCTAAAATTGGAATTGAACTTTTCTGGCATGCTTACAGCAAGAGTTCCTCCCGTTTTTGGCGAAACAGGCATTCGCTCAGTAAAGTTAATGAGTTCGTGAACGAATAACACATCTCTATTCTTGGCATGCTTCCAACAAGAGCTGCCCGAGAAGTGTAAAAGAGCTACCACTGCTCTCTCTGGAATCAACTGCTCACTCGCTCATTAAAGTGAATCGGTTCTTTCAATCAGTTCCGGATCAGATCATGCAGCTCTAAAATATGCAAATAAAATCCATCGAAATAACTGTCTGAGAGAAAGTGTTTTCATCCTGAAAACGCACAGACCAATCATATGGTCGAACGAAGATCAAGAGATCGTCAGCGACTTCCTCTGGGAACATTAGTAATATCTATCTAGCACTACGCTACTGCAGAAGTTTTATTGAAAAGAAGTGCAACATGCACTAATTGTAATAACATTTTCATTTTTCTGTTCCGTTTCACGACAAACGTATTTTGATCTATTATCAATTTGCATTTTATTTCGTATGAAGTTTGAAACTTTGCATTTTGTACAGAAATTTATTCGTATATAACGCATGCACTCGTGCTTAAACTGATAGCAAAAAAAGGCTCCAAAATAACGCTGTATTAGCTACAGTATTTAATTTAAATATTCTGTACACTTTTTGGTTAAAATATGAATGACAAGTTTTAAATGATCTATAGAATCAGATCATAAACATCAATATTAAAATAATATTATCAATATAGAAGGGAGGTGGAAATGTAGTTATTGTTTGTTTCAGCAATAACTATAGTTTCTGTTTTATTCCATAGCTTTTAAATGTTGCTTTTATGAAGAATATCAATTAGAAGAATTATCTCACCATTCGTTATTTCATTCTTTTAACTAACTTTGATTCTTCAAATGTCACTCTTTTCAGGACATGGAAGGGGATGACTATATGATTCCTAAACACAAACAACATGATAATCCATTTGCTGATCCTTCTGATCAGAAAAAGAAACTCGACATCAAAGGTAAGATTTTTTTAAACTATCCCTATTATAACTCATCTTAATACTTAAAAGTAGTATTATAATTAATGTTTATAATTAACCACTATAATTAATGTTTTTGCACCTAAAATTATACAGTTCTTTATAGAAGAAACCATTATTGTCTTCCTCTTGAAAGGTTTTGCTATTGACTCTTAAATTCCTTTTGCATGATAGATTCGTTATAATTTCCACCAAAAGAAAAAGATGAAATAGTTTCAAGAATATTTAAGCCATATATTATAGAAATTGTTAACGTATATAAAGTTTAAAAACACTATTTTCAATTCAAAGACTCAGAAAGAAAGATATTCTTCAATTCTTGTTGCATTCACAAACACTTGAATATTGCAATAGTGAACGTTCTTTTGAATGTTTAAAAACCTAATTCATGAATGTTTTCATTCTTAAGTCAAACAACAAAAATCAGCATTATGTTTTCAAATTTTCACAGGACTAGTTTCGATGGTTTTACCGAACCACCATCCTCAGCTGCAAAAGCCCAAATGAACGAGATAATAGATAGAGACACACAATAGACTCTTGTTTTAGGAGATTATAAAAATTCTGTTGTCATTCCCTTCTTTCCATCAATTAACTATAAAGTTACACGTATTTTACAGAAATTTAACTTTCGAGTCGTTTATTCTCCCATCAATAAAATTCCGAGTTCCATACCCAAGGACCCCATTCCGGATTCCGGATATGAATTCCTGGGGTATTTACAGGATTCTCTCCAGTGTGGTTTAATTTACATGAGGCATATGCTAGAAAAAAGGAAACACAGAAGTCTTTTGTTGCCCAACATTGTTGGCCCGAAAATCACACTTTCAATTTTTCTTCTGCCAAAATTATTCAAAAAACATCTTCCATTTTTGAACTGGATTTTCTAGAGGCATTTCACATTCAAAAATATCTTTCTGTTCTATTTAACGACCTTAATTCCAATCCATCGTTGCCTTAAGCCTTTAGAGAAATTATGTTTTAGTTCTTGTTTCATGAACAGATGGCGCCAGTAGCTTGTCGTCCAGGCTTTCTTATCTTATCTTATCTAATCATTATATCTTATCTCGTTCATTTGCGCTTTTGCAGCTGAGGATGGTGGTTCGGTAAAACCGTCGAAACTAGTCCTGTGAGAATTTTAAAACATAAGGCTGATTTTTGTTGTTTGATTTCTAAATTAATATTTGTTCGACGTGTTATTGTATCTTAATTCATCAATGTTTTGTTTACCTTACTTTTTATGATGATGTGTACTGCAATGTTTTAAATCTGCAGAGTTTTATCTTTGCTTTATTTTTCTACAACGATTAAAACTGCGATGTTTCTACTTTGTTTTTTCTACCACGGAATTTTATCTTTGCTTTTTTTCTCCTGTATTGGGTTATCGTCCACGATTTTTTTATTGTAATGTTTTCAGTGAATTCTGCAACCATGAGTGCGATTCTTGAATTTCAAATACTGACTAAATAGTCTGATTCCTAAGATTTTGCGAAAGTTGTTAAAATTCATTTTTTACGAATTTCTATTATTGCATGCTTTTGATAAACAAAATAAGCTTCTGCCATTATGGATGTAGCCAATTGGTCTACTGATTCGAAATTTGGATTAGTAACCAAAAAGAAGTTCAAAAGAGAAAAATAGCACTAACCGCAGTTTCTTTTAAGCTCAGCCCGACTTTCTCTTCTTTTAGAAAAAGAAAACCATAACTTGCAGTTTTCAGGCGTCAGAAATATTGTTCGCACTAATTTGCCTTGTCGGTTTGCATTTTTTAGAAGTTACCGAAATTTATATACATGGAAATCTCGTGAATGTCATCGCTTCTTTTCTTTTCCTGGCGCAGGTGTGGAAAAACTAGCTCCGACCTGGGTTGATTCTTCTGCACATACACCAACTTCTGCTTTAGTTGGTTGGTATAGATGGAGAAAATTAAACCGTTGTGTTTATCGTAACGTCAAAATTTGTATAAAGTACTGAGCTGAAGTCGAATATTAATGGCTATCCATGATTAAGGCTCATCGGTTATTTATGGCCTTCTTGTGCTGATTTTAAATTGAAAGTCTTCATTTCTTTGTTATTAAACCGCATAAAATTATTTTCCTGAAGATTCAAATTTTGGAATGCTTGAAATATTATTGCAAATAATGCCAGTGTATAGACAGTTATTGCCACAAAATTATTTTCATTTTAAATTTAATACAGTTAATAGAGAAAAAAATAAATGAATAAGTTCATCTTTAAAACTTTTTAAATATTTTACCTAGGCCTGAAAATAGTAACCGTTTAATATTTTTACTACTTTGGGATCAGTAAGATAAAAATTGAATAAATTTAATAATACAATACAAAAATTGAATAAATTTAATTTAATCCCGTCAAAAGCTCCATGGCAATGAAATAGCTCTAAAAATATTCATTAGTTAATTAATCAGTTTAATTAGACAAAATATTTCTTCATTACAGATGTTATGGTGCTAAACGACATAATCGAACAAGCGGCAGGAAGACAGAGTAAAGCAAGTGAAAGAGGTAATTATACCGTTGTATTACAGCCTGCTTATCTTTGATACAGTATGCAGTAGTTGAGACCCTCTTAGAAACTCTGTTATACCTCACCAGTATAAATTTAGTTGCATCTGCTTGAATAATAAACAAAATGCATCAGCATCCAATTAAGCAGGAATTAGTTCAATGCTGAGCATGACTTAGAAGATGGCAATAGAGCTATGCATGTGGTTAATGTTAAATACACTCACGTTTGTGAAAATTGCAACACCAAGAAGGAATCGTCATAATTGAATGCAATTTAATACACAGTTGAGTGGTAGTGGTACAAATAAATGATTAAATGTTCAAAGCAAACAAACAAGAACAAGAGATCAGAATCAGTATTTTGTGTGGCCACCACGCGCCGCAATAAGTGCTGCTACACGACGTGGCATGGAGTCAAACAAAGTTTGAATGTCTGACTGAGGAAGAGCATTCCATATCGTTTGTACGCGTACCCAAAGTTCGTCTGCAGACGCAACAGGACGAGGATCACGAGCAAGACGCCGACCAATGACATCCCACACATGTTCAATTGGCGACATATCCGGGGAACACGCAGGCCAAGGAAGAAGCTGTACCTGCTGCGCTGCAAAGAAGGATTTAACAATCCGAGCAGTATGAGGGCGGGCATTGTCCTGTTGAAATACAGCGCCTGGCAAGCTTTGAAGGAAGGGAACAGCTTCGGGCTGTAGAACTTCACGGATATACCGGTTGCTGTTCAGATTGCCCACAATTCGTAGCAATTGAGATCGTCTATGATATGCTATGGCGCCCCAGACCATAACTCCGGGTGTTCGTCCACTGTGGCGTTCGATAATGCACTCCGGAAGGTGGCGTTCACCGGCATAGCGTCTGACACGAATGCGGCCATCATGGTACCACAAATTAAAGCGGGATTCGTCAGAAAACACGACATGCTGCCAATCAGCACGCCAGTCTCTATGCTGATTGGCCCATTGTAGCCGCAGGCGGCGATGGTCGTGCGTTAGGGGGATCCTGTATAAAGGAGTCCGTGCGCGCAGTCCACACTGCAGCAGACGTCTACGAATTGATGAAGCACACAATGAAACACCTGTAGCTATTGACCACAGTGCTGCCAATTGTCTAGAGGAAGCTGTACGGTCCGTCCGCGCCATGCGGACCAGGTGTCTATCATCGCGAGCTGACGTCACATTTCGGGGTCCACTCCCGGATTTCCGAGTTGTCCGACACTCGTCCGTCCACTGCTTCCAAACGCGCATCACTGTGCTGCTGTTACGCTGCACACGAGAGGCTACTGCACGATACGACAATCCAGCTTCACGAAGGCCGATGATTCTCCCTCGTTCAAACTCTGTAAGTTGTTCAAATCTCGCTCTCTTTCGTCGACGAGGCATAAGTACAGATTGAGTTAACTTTTACCACTAGCAGATAACCACCGATAACCATACACGCCTCGCTACAGCCGTCTATTTATTCGGATCCATCAGCCGTTCAGAGGGCGCTGCTCAGCATACGCATGCGCTACGGATTTGCAATTCTAATCATTTGCATATCATGCGCTACTTTGCATTTCCTGAAAATTTCAGCTCACTCGCGTAAGTCCTTCATGGTGTTGCAATTTTCACGAACGTGAGTGTATATTGATTCGTATATTTAATTATGTCTATTACTTTCAAAATATTCTATCCGTATTATATAATGAATTGCAGTTTATTGAATTTCTTTATTCTGTTGTTAAATATATATGGTTTTTACTCTCTGCATCACGCCCAAACCATAAATCTGAAAAAGCACTGATCTGGAAAAATGCGTGTTTTAATTTGAAAAAAAAATAAAAGAAGACAAAAATCATCATTACTTTATAATAATATAAATCAGATTTTAATATATTATAAATAATATATTAAAATCTGAAAGAGTTCACATTTTATATTACGTCTAAAGGGGCTTTTTTTAACTTTTTGCACGTTACTTTTATTTATTAAATATCATATTCTTCGCACTTAAACCATAAAATTCCCTCAAGCTGGACTATCACAAAATATTTAAAAAGAGCATATCTTCAGAATTCGAATAGAAGGCCTTGCGTGCTGGAGATAAAAATACTTTTTTTCATACAGTGTTGTTCGCTTTAAAATTGTTGAGTTTGTTAATAAAATTTTCATTAAAACTTTACAAAATAACAAAAAAAAAAATGCCAAATTTGGGCTTCCAGGTGCCCAGATTCGAGTGGAGAACTACGTAATTCAAAATTTAATGTCTGTAGGTACCTTTGTTTTTTCGCAGTGCGAGAAACATATATACATTCATGTAGATTCTTCATTATTTAATTTCTTTAAATACAATGCGGGGCTCTAATATTTGGTAGCAACAATTTGAAAAGTGAAACATTATTTTATAGTAGACGACTCAAAATTAATAGCCTTTCAGGGTAAACTGCCCCTTTGGGCTAAAAAAAATTTGCACAACAATTCTTCAACACACATCTTTAGAGAATAAGTGTCTATTCCTTTGCCAGAAAGGCGGTATCAAAGAACAGTCTGAGAAAATGAATGTAAACGGGATTAAAGAACAAAACATTCTCGTGGTTTTAGCGTGATGCAGAGAAATAATGCGTGTTTTATGCCAAAGAGTAAACAATATTTGATTAATTTTTATGCCAATATATAAAATATTTTAATATTTTCAATCGTTTTCGCCGCATTGCATAAGTAAATTATAATTGATAAAACTCTATAATTAGACCCTTCTGATTTACAATAAATTTTTAATTAATTAAAAAAGTGCCTTTAGTTAAATTACTAGTTAATGTGTTGTGTTTGTATCTGTAATGAAAAAAAAACCTAAAGGAAAAAACATAAAAAAATATGAAATAATGTGCTAATTTTATAAAATTTCCTTATATACAAAAATAATGTGAATTGATTTCAGTAAAAGACGTAATACATTTTAAATCAAAGCATAATAAATTTAAAAATGCAATCTGAATGAACAGAGATACTTTTTTACAAGAATACGGTATATTTTAAAATCATGCTAACATTACAATAAATGTATGATAATTACCCGGGTAATAAAAAAATGTTACACACTTTAATTACTCAGAGTATTCTCTTGAAACAGACTCTTAATGCACACAAAATAAAAAATAAATAAACATATAAAAACAAAATCAGGAACAAATAACTATTTTTATTGCTGTACTGAAAACTAAAATTTAAGTTTCTTATTATTTAATTATTATGCTATCAAATTTATTGGTCGAGAATTAAAAAAGTTTTAAATAACAAAGATTGACAAATCCTTAAAACATACTACATCTTTTCTGTAGAAAAGGTGTAGTATATCTTAAGGAAGTTCAGTTAGGAAAATACATGAAGTTACATAGTTAATCAAAAGAAAAAAGCAGCTCATTATATTTTGTTCTCGTTAAATTTATCAGTTTGTTCAAAGTATTTCTTTAAATTATAATTAGTTTTTGTTGAGAAGAACAGAAAAGAAAATTTTACTCGATTTTTACTTTATTTATTTCTACCTTTTAACTCATTAAAAAAAATTGTGTTTATGTTATTATTTAATCAATACATTTCGATTATTCTATTAGTTTTAAATACGTACTTTGCTTAAAGTACACATTAGAAACATGAGTCCCCATGGATCCTTTTAGGTCTTTTTTTAAAGTGCAGTAAAATTTTTTGTTGATTTAAAATTAAATATTAAAAGAATTTCTTTTGTGGTCATTTCTTATAATATTAAATATTCTTAAACCAAAATGTGCCATTTTGAGTAAAATAATAATTTTATTTTCATTATTATCTAAAACATGTTTTTATTATAACCAAATCACAATTTTAAATTAAACATAAAAAATATTCTTAAACAGCTTTTAAGTTTTCAGTTTTTATTATTTAAAGATACATTTTTCCTATTTCAAACTGATATAAAAATGAAACACTTTAAAACTGAAATTTTGAAATCAATATTACATTATTACTGCTTTTGTTGTATATTCGTATGTAATAAATTAATTAAATTATAAAATCTTACACTACACTCAGCATTTTAAATTTCAGAAAAAATACATAAATTGTGTGTTGTAATTATAGTATATAATGTAAAATATTTCTCAGTGAATGTTTTTACATGTTATTACTTAAACAAATTCTTGCATACTTTATTCTTCTAATATTATTTTGATTGCAAATATATTTCATATCTATTTTCATATGCCTTTATATGTTATATTTCATTATGTATCATGCAGTTTCAGCAAAGCATAACCCATTTTCAATTACGGCAATTGCAAATCATACATTGCTAAATTTCTTACGAATGTACTTATAATAATGTAGTTATTTAAAACTTGCTAATTACATTCCTTATAAATGCGAAAATGTCATTTTGATAAAAGTAATCTATTTTATAAAAGTCAGTTATTTAAGTAATTGTTTCATGCTATTGCTAAGATAAATTTTCTAAATAATAATAATTTACAGAATTAATACGAACTCAAAAAATACCAATTCAAGATAAATAATTTCTTTATATTCGAAATGCTTTTAAATAAATGTAATTAACATCTATAATTATGGTTTATTTAATATAAAAAGTTCTTGCTATCTAAATTATAATTAGTAACTAGGCCACGGTTCTCAAATTAAAATATTTCTAAGCACTTCAAAATCGGCTTAGGAAAATCACTGTAATTAAAAAATTAATTATTGTGTTTGAACCTCACACGAAAACAATTATAATTATGAAAGTTGCCAATAAAATAATTTAGTAATAATTATGACAAAGAACACTAAAGTTAGTTGCCTGTCGGGAGATATACCTTAGTGGGGGTCTTTTTTTGAGGAAAGATAATCCTTATTTATGTTATGCTCCAAGCAAATTTCAAAATATTCATGCTGCCGGCTCGTTCAGAATAGAATTATTAAAAGAACTACCAATGATAAAAGTGAAGCAACAACATGTATTATGCGTAGATTTTTAACATAGAAACTCTATAAATTTCGAGGGCGAAAAAAGTCTCTCTTCATCAGGAGCAAAGATATCTTCATATTTCTCTTCTGTCTTAACTACCGGTGTTTTATGATATTTGTGACTGTAGGTCGGCTAGAGTTGCGGTAATCATAATGCGATAATTACAGATTTTTATACCTGCTTTTTATATAGCAGATTTTTCTTGGCAAAGTAATGCCACAATCACAGATACAAGCTTTTTTTATGTACGTTATACACTAAAGAGCCAAAAACATTATGATCGCTAAGTCGACCTTTAGCCTGTAAAACAGCCTGTAAAACGCGTTACGCGACCTTTAGCCTGTAAAACAGCTGCGAATCTCCTTGGCATGGATGCCACAAAATCTTGGTAGATAACTGGAGGCAGGTCACGCAAAGTCGAAATATTCTGATGTGGGAGGTGTTTTGAGCTCTGAGCTGCCGCTCAGTGACATCCCAAATTTTCTCTATCGGGTTAAGATCTGGCGCGTTAGGTGGCCTGGATATTTAACTAGAATTCTTCCTTATAAACTCTTCGAACCACTCCAACGCAGTTCGAGTCTTCTGACATGGGGCGTTGTTCTGCTGAAAGATTCAATTTCCAATTAGGAAGACAGATGCCATGTAAGGGCTAAATAGCCCACAGCTTTCGTGGTCCGTTCATAAGCATAATACCGCCAACACAAACCCAGGAAGGAGCAACTGTTTGCCTGGAAAACGGCGTACTCTGACACGACCATCGACGTGAATGAGAAATCCTGATTCATCCGACAAGGAAACTATCTTCCACTTATACATGGTCCAGTCTCGATGTTCCCGTGCCCACTGTACGCGTAGTTACAATGACGCTTGGTCAACAGAGGCACACGAGTGGGATGTCTGCTATGCAGTCCCATATTCAACAGTGTCCGCTGAACTGTGTATTCCGAACCACTTGCACTTGGGCCTGCATTGTATTGGGCTGCCAGTTGAGCCACTGTCTGGCGCCGATTTTGTTGTACCAAGCGGGAGAGACTTCAACATCGTTTTTGTTTGATGACACGTGGACGTTCAACACCTTGGCGTCTAATGTTGGTTTCATCGTCATTTATCCACTTTGCTAAATACTAACAACGGCAGATCGTGAACGGCCTACTAGTCGTGCAGTATCGGAGTAACTAATTCCAACTCTTTGGGCCATTACATTCTGTCCTCTATCACATTGCTTAGATCAGCAGCCTTTCCCATCACTCGAAAAAGCATGTGCAAGAATGATTCCTTACTTTTCCAGCAGCAGTTAAATACCATTTCGACTGAATCACGTGCCATCAACTTAATCCAGACGATTTCATTGATGGGATGGATTTCATGGGGGATGGTCATAATATTTTGGCTTGTCAGTGTATACCATCCTCTAAAATAGAATTTTAAAATAAATACTGGAAGAAATACAGAGACGTAGAGAAAAAAAAGGTGGAGCATTTGAATGCCATTTTCTTTCTTTAAGCCGTGCATTTTCATAAACGTGTTAAGAGTAATTAATTGTTCGATAATATTTCTGGTGTTATGAAGAAGGCAACTGTTTTAAAACTTAACTAATACAAAACGAGGAAAGCGAACAGTTGAGATATTTAAAAAATGCATTTTATGCTGTTGAAAGAATATTACAGTATCTATAAATAAATACACATTTGATATCAAATTTGACATTTTTGACATCAAATCTGAAAAAATGAACTGTTATTTCAGAATCAAAACTGTTTGTATTCAAGATTTTAAATTATTGCGTATTTTGATACATAAATTTACGTGTAAATTATTAATAATTATTAATTTCTAAGCCGCGTAGTGTCTATGAAATGCGTTATGCTTTGCTTTATTTCATTACGCATATAAGAAGAATTGTCCACCATCAGGGTTCTCTGAGTTACATGATTTCAAACGTAAGTGAAATTTGTATCTTTGTATGCTAAAGTAAAATGAACACAAAACAATTTATTGAAGTTACAAATTAGTATGAAAACTGAACAAAAATTGGTAGCTGTAATTTCGTTGAAAACATAGCGAAGATTGGTCAAATAAGTTTTGACCAGTAAACTGATAGTTCTAAACTAAAAAAAACTTAAAAAAATTCATTTTAATTTTCAATTATTAATTCAATAATTCATAAATAATATTTAAAATATTATAATTCTAATTTGAGTTTCTTTCTGTTTAACTGATAGTTCTTTTTACAAATTTTTGTAATATTTTAAAATTTTAATACTTTGTAAAATAACATTACTCAAATTTGATTTACATGTGTGAGAGAAAAAAATATTTCGCATTTATTTATGGAGGTTTCATATTTCAATCGTGGAGAGTACTGAAGATATAAACATAAATAAACTAAATTTAGCATTTGCAGTTTAGCTTTTTCTTTTTTTCTTTTTTTTTTAAAGCTGCGGATAGATACTAAAAAAAAACGCACTTCTAAATATCGTTCTGTTCATCATGTTAGCTTGAAATTCAAAAGATAAATTTATTCTTATGCAAACAATGTTTTGGTTTAAAATTCCGAAGGATTATTTTTTCAATAATTTTATAAAACGTTTCTTTCTTTTTAACAAAACTGTGTCTCCTACTCCCTTCGTAAAACTTTTAAGCTACTTCTACGTAACATTAATAAAATTTTATATTACTTCAATTCTAAGTCACTGATATTAAATGCTATAATGTAATATAAATTAAGGAATATTATACAATATAAAGCTCTGTTGCTTCTTTATATTACTAAATAATGGCATTCTAATCCTTAAATCCTCGAATCCCAAGAATAATATAGAAAATCGCGCATTTTTTTATTTTCCGAATTTTCTAAATCCTAATCTAAAACAAAAATCATTAAAACATCTTAGAAGAATTAATTTTAACAACTTATTAGAAGCATTTATTTGAAGAAAAGATTTTTATAATTTCAGTACATCTATGTAACTAATATATTACCACAAGGTGTTCTTAATAGAACTAGGTGTTCTTAAATTCTGTATATTGTTCCGTTTTTACGGATTACTTATACTAACTTGTGAAGCAAACTTACTTCCTTGACACTTATTTCCTTTTTAAAAATATTCTTGAAAAAATATTAAAAGCTGATCTTTATTAAATATTATCAAATTATACTGAGAAAATGTAACTCAACTTTTAAAACATCTATTTACATATTACATTCTATTTGTTAATTTTAGTTTCGGCTTATTAACTATTTTTCATTAAATTCAAACTGTAAATTTAGCTTTAATTAAAAGGTTTTAATATTAATTCTTTGATTTTCCTATTAGTATTCTTTTAAAGGAAACTTTCAGTATTTAGATTCAAATTCGAGAAAATTTAAGATTCATCTTTCCTTTGCTATTTATTTTATGTTACAAACCTTAACATTTTAATAACCTTTCACTAAGAAAAGATTGAAATTCAGAAAACTTACATTTTAGTCAGATTTGAATCTTAAATATTTATCTATGAGTAGTTAGTTCTAACTTCAAACTGCCATAGCTTCTTACGTGAAAATTACGTTAGGTTTTTCAGTAACTAGCAATTAACACTCTTATGGTGGATTATTCTACTTAAATTGCTTTGAATTTATAAATGTTTTATAAAATATTCTTTTTAAATTTTGGTGTCTTTTTATGTCGCATCCATATTGATATGCTTAGATGCGAGGCTGTATGCATTTTGTTACTTAGGCTTTAAATAGTTTAGTTAGTCCTCGCGTAGGATCGAAAGGAGAGCTCCCTTGTCTTGAGCATGGCAGTCGTAGTTTGTGGTGTGTGTGGTGTGTCAACATAGAGTAGACAAACCCCTACCACAGGCTACTAATCGGCCATACTTAAACATTATTCAGTGTCCGTCTATTATTTTCCAACAGAGAGAGAGGAGGAGGAGGAGGAAAAGCCCAAGTTCAAAGAGAAGTGCTTGGCGCAGTGCTTGAAGTGCATAGATTTCTGCTGCATTTGGGACTGCTGTGCGTGCTGGGTATATTTACAACAGTTCTGTGCATTCATCGTCTTTGACCCGTTTATGGAACTCTTCATCACGCTCTGCATTGTAGTGAATACTCTCTTTATGGCAATGGACCATCACAACATGGACAAAAATTTCGAAGCGTTCCTGGTGAACGGCAATTATGTAAGTGGTCATCGTGCGAACGCAAAATTAGGCAAGAATTTCGGGAGCCTTAAACATTTTTATGCATTTTCGTGCTTTCATTTTCTTTTCTTTCTCTGATTGACAAAAGTGCACGAAATTAGACAACGTGCGGAGTTTCTCAAATTTTCCAAACAGCAATTCTGCCTAAAATCCATTATTACATCTTCCGTTTCCTTTATGTTACATATGTTTGAAAAAGTAATAAATCTAAAAGAGTCTAAAAATGCCTATAAAATACAAAATAATATAATTTGATATCCGTTGAGGAATTATGCATAAGTAATAAGGTAAATTTGAATTGTCAGAACCTGTTTAATGTCATTGCACCTTTGCTAATCTTTTCGCTTTTTATCTTTTACTTAAATTCACCAGCCTGTTCGTTAACGCACCATCTGCCTATGCATTTGTGCTACGTTATTCAATCTAATTTATTTAAGTTTTTGAGAAAATAGATCGTCATAATTATGATGCATCTCAAAAAATAACATGCAAGATTATTTTCTCTGTATTATCGCTTAGTTAAAAGTAAAACAAATTATTAACTTTAATCTTTCCATATCAATATTTCGACATGAAGTAAGCGCTCCGTAGAATAAAACGCAATTGGATAATATAAAATGAATTTTGTTTTCTGATAAGAGAAAGAAAAAAATTCTTTTATTGTTTTACACAATTAATACTTAAGAACACAGTTTGATACACTTTTGTACTGTTCAATAAAGAAATGCTATAACAACTGTTAAGAACTGCGCTTTAAAATTGCACTTTCGTCGAATTCAAACGCAGTTGTTTACATGTTGTTCAAGTCTGCCATTTTGAAGTGTTCATCTCTAAATGCAAATAGCAAGGGGATTTTATTGCCGTAAACGGTTTGTGCAACATGTCTATGAACAACACATAATCCCCAATAATTAATCCTTTACATCCCGTAGAAATGAATTTTTGTACACTTCATATGGAACATAAAAATATAAAGGAAAGTTTGGTACTAATTTTCCTATTCTAGAAAAGTCTATTCAAGAAATAAAAAGTTAAGATGACGTAACGCTTTCGCTTTATATGTAGAATATCTTTTAAAACAATTTGCCTTTGTAAGGTTCCTTCTAATCCATTAAATTTTAAACCATTAAATTAACGTTCCATTAAATTAACGTTCAGTTGGTCACATAAAAGATTTCCTTTCTTATCATAAAGCTACAAATGATTGAAAGGAAACTTTTTATGCTTTGAGTTAAAATGTGTAAAATAAACATACTTTATAGAAAATATGCTTAATACTATAAAGTTAATCATTAAAAACTATACGTTTAACTATACGTTTAATTACGTAGTTTAAACTATGTAATTAAAACTATTATTATAAAAAATAACACTTCATAAACGTGGAAAACATCGATAAAAATCAAATTAAATCCAAATTTTTAAATGAAGAAGTTTAATTTTTTTACACTAAGTACAGCTTTCATCTTTAAAGTTCAGTTTTATGCAGAATTAAACGGGAGGTTAAAAAAATGGTGCAGCACAAAACATATTTTTTTTCCCAAATTCTGTGTTCCCATTTGAAATTCTATGAAGAAATAGCTGTATTGCACGTTTTCTTGAACTTTTTAATAAAACTATTTCTTTCTATAAAACGTTAAAAATACATTCTTGGTAACATAAGTTATCTATCATAAGATGTTTTGCTTTACACGGGAGAAAAATTAGAAACAAATAATCATTTTTATCTACCACGTATTTAATGTACATACCGTAGTGCTGAGTGACTATACAGAGTAATTATATTATTTCCCTCTTTGACAGTGCTTATTCCAGTGGAGCATATTTTAGGTACCTCTGGCATCCTCTGGCTCCTTAAATATACCTTATATTTTTTTTATTCCATTTAAATTTAAAACACTTGTAGAGTCATTAGGTAATAAGGCATTTCTTCCGCCTTCTTAGCATGCCTTCGTGGTGGCGATTTGGTCCCCTAATCCCCGGTCGCTCTTAAAAGAGGGAGTATATAAGGTACTTCTACCTCTTTCTTAGCATGCTTTTGTGGTTTAGTGTCAGCACGCTCGGCGGGTATTCAAGAGTTCCAAGGTTCGATTCCCGGCTAGGGTATTGCTCATTTTCATATCTCCTGCTTCGAAATAACCTAATGTCTCTACAAGATCATTTTGAAGCAGGAGATGTGAAAAATGTGTAGTGCTCTGCCCGGAACTAGAACCCTGAACCTCTCGAGTATGCTTCCAATTATACTACGAAGGCATGTGGAAAGGAGAGAAAAAATACGTAATGCACTCCCTCCCTTTTAAAGGGCGACTTAAGATTAGGGGTTGAGCCGTTAAATCCTGGCGGTGACGAATTAACGTCCACCACCTTTTAGTTCGGGTGCCACTTGTACAGTCAATGAGATTTTTTTAAAACAGAAGACATGAAAAATGTGCAGTACCCTCGCTTTGATTCGAACCTTTGGCCTTTCGAACACGTGTCGAATATGCTTCCAATTAAACACGAAGACATGAGGAAAGGAGGGAGAAAATACCTCATATACTTTGGCAGACCTTATTACAAGAATTCAACCACAGTCCATAATTGAATTTAATAATATTTCTTCTAGAAATTTGTTTTCTAGGCAATTTGTTTTCTTTATTTTCTGGCAAACCAGTAGAAAACTTTAGTGAATTTGCAATTGAAAAGATTTTCCTAATTTGTGGTTTGTGTTCCTCCCCCCACCCCACTTGCTATTTGATAGAGTTCATTTAAGACGTTTTAGGAGGTTATTATTGTTATGCATATGTATTGCACATAAGTGACTACATGTCATCTTATCTTTATCAAGATCTTACATCATTTTTAAGTTTCCATATTGCCTGATAGATTAAAACTTCTAAATACTCCTTGCCTTTCCTACTCTTCCATGCTTACCAAGTCTAGTCAAACAAAATCTAACTGTTTTTGAGGTCATTTACATCACCAAGAAACCTTTTAACATTCAGCTGTAATTCTATGCTATCGCTTGTCACAGTCAAGCAATATACTATATTAATGTCACATATTATTTTAACATAATACTTGAAACATAAATCCCGCTTAATAAATACATATTTGGGAAATAAATACATAAATGAATATTTTTTTAAAAAATCTAATGTGTACACCACATGACTTCCTTGTATGGAATATTAAATTACACGCAATTTACCTGCATTTCATTTAAACATACTGAATTAGCAGTTAACGAATTTTGGTTTAAATCTACTTCGCCGATAGTGCATAAACCATAACAGAATAAATGCACTCTTTAAGGTTCACTATATTTGTTTACCATAGTCACACTTCGGTGCTAAACACAGACGATTTCACGGACGATTCAGTGCAGCTTACCTAATGCGCATGCGCTACTAATTAATACAGTTCTCACTTCGCGGTAAGGCAAACGTACATAAAAATTCAAGATATTTTCATTAAAAATTGAAACATATAGAAACACATAAAACAGCAAATACAGTTCAAACAATTAAAAAAACAATTTTTGCAATTAAAACTACAATTTATACGCAAAAACAAGCTAATAACTTAAATCAGCGTTTTTCAACCTTTCATTATTCGCGGCCCAGTTTTCAATCATAATTTTCATCGCGTCCCTCCGCATACAATAAAATGTATACAACAATACTCCTTGCCAACTGAGTATTTTGATTTCAGTTTTTAAATTATTTTTAACTAACTGCCAAAACAAGAGTAAAAGACAGCCAACGTTGGCGAGAAACCAAATCTGGCATTTCGCCAAGCGAGCGGTGAACAGATGAAGCGAATGGAAGCGGGAAAAATTTAAATATTATATTTGAAATCGAAGCCAAACACGGAGATAACGTTAAAAGTACATGAAAGTACAAAAATAAGTTAATGAAAGTTAACCTGGACGGGGTGAGCTAAATTTACAAACTGGGATTACTTTTTTGGGAATAATAAAAGAAATAGTACAGAAGCATGACTAAAGAAAAGAGAAAGAATAAGTAATATGGTTTACGGAAGCATACGCAGAGCAAATGTTTTCTCATAGGAAGAAGGAAGATGTTCGATAACGCAAGTTTCAATTCTCATTCGAGTCGATCGCTATCGAATCAATCGTATGTTATGTATGTTTTCGTGTTAATTGCAATTCACTATAAATATTCACTGCAGCAGATTTATGCAGACTCATAGATAATTTTTCTCACGGCAGCAGATTTATCCAGACTCCTGGATAATTTTTTAAGCGGGCATAAGCGAGCATTAGACGATAGTCAAGCATCAACAAGTATACAGACGAGCGTGGTTCCAAAAATAAAATCAAGGAAATATTCTCAAGAATACTTAAATTTGGCGTTTACCAGTACTGAAGTAAATGAAAAAGAAAGGTCCTTGCTCAAAAATGTTGGCCGCAGACAGCATGAAACCTAATAAACGACGCTTGGAAACGCTTCATAGTGAGTATGTCAACAAACCCAGAGAATTCTTCGAATTAAAATTAAAATCAAATGAAAAGCAAAAATCATTTTTAAAGAAACTTTGTGAATAAAAAAGCTTTAATTACATCCTACAAAGTTTCATATAAAATAGCCAGATGTAAGAAATCTCACACCATTGGTGAAGAGCTTATTTTGCCAGCAGCAATTGAGATTGTAGAAACTGTGTTTGGAGATAATGTTTCAAAATAATTGCAGTCCATAACTCTTTCCAATGATACTGTTGCTCGTCGAACTGGTGATATAATTGAAGATGTACAGGGTCAGCTTTTCTCGAAGTTGCGTGACAAATTGTTTCAATACAGCTTGATGAAGCAACAGATAGTAATAAAGATGCTCCTTTCATTGCCTATGTTCGATTTTGTGATAATATGTCAGTAGCAGAACTACTTTTCTGCAAACCAATAGAACTCAACAGCGCTCGCATTATTTTCTATTTTAAATGATTTTATGAGCGAGGCAAACATAGGATGGAACAATTGCGTCGGAATATGCACCAATGGTGCTCGTTCAATGTCCGGAAGATTCCAAAGTACACAAGCACTTGTAAAACAAAAATCGCCTGGTTGCATCTGGACACATTGCATGATCCACAGATAAAATTTGGCTTCCAAAGAAATGAGGCCTGGTTTGAATATTCTGTTAACTACGGTTGTAACAGTAGAAAATTATATCAAAATGAGACTCCTGAAATCAAGATTCTTTTCCGTACTTTGTAAAGACATGGGTTCAATAAATTCAGCGTTACTATTTATTGCGAGGCAAGATGGTTATCACGTGGGAAATTCTTGCAACGCGTTTACGAATTAAGAGAAGAAATCGCCATTTTCCTAGAAGAAGAAAACAGAGCGGAAGCCGAGAATTTTCTTGATGATTTATTTGTGATGAAATTGAGCTACTTGTCCGACATATTCGAAAAATTAAATAACTTGAATCTTCAACACCACGTTTCGAATACACGTATCTTGGATACGAGTGATAAAGTTAATGCTTTTTGTAGAAAACTGAAATTGTGAAGCAGAAATTTAAAGCAAAAAAACCTAACAATGTTTGCAAATGTGAATGATTGTACTAAAATTTACAAGGGTGAAGAAGAACATGTAAAAGTTCTTTTTGTAACCATTAAAAATCATTTAGCCATGTTGACAAAGAATTTTAAAAAGTATTTTCTTGCTGACGACAAACTGATAGCAAGTTAGAAGTGGGTTAAGGATTCATTTCATAAGATTCCTGATGAACTCTCAATTAATGAAGAAGAAAAATTCATAGACTTCACGACAACTGGTTAAACCAAAAGACAATTTAGTAATAAATCGTATTTGAATTTTGGCCAGGAGTAGAGGATTATTTTTCTGCACTAAGAACAAGGGCATTTCTCATTCTATTACCATTTTCAACATCCTACCTTTGTGAAACTGGATTTTCTGCTGTGGCTTCTTTGAAGACAAAATATAGTTCTCGGCTTAATATAGAAAAAGTACTGAGAGTAGCTATTTTTAATATTAAACCTTCCTTCGAAAAACTTTGCTCTGCAAGACAGGCCCAAAGAAGTCACTAATAATAATTAAATTTGTTTTTAATTTGGTATGTTTTGATTAAATAAATTTTGATTTAGAAGTTGAATTACTTTAACAAGTTAATTATTAAATATGTCGAAATGCCTTTTGTTTCTATGTGTATGTGCTCTTTCCTTTCAGTCAGTTAATCAATTTTTTTAAATAATATTTTCTCTTGGATATTCTCGCGACAGTATAATTCAATTCGCAATAATAAAAGAACACGTTATTTTGTCGTTGCAAAGCTTAGTTTCTATAAATTGGCAACAAATCCACTATTCTTCTAAGCTTCAAATGTAAACAAATATGGGCGCTATCATAACCAAATTAAATACACTCAGCCACACTTAAAAAACTTTTAAATTGTTGATAATTCCACAATTATTGCGTGTAGGTTAACTAAAGGCATAAAATCTTAACCGAAAGGTAAGAACCACATAATTCAATCATTTTTAAATCAAACAATGCACAATTTAGAAACATATAAGAATAAAGAAACTGAGCTCGCTGAGACGAGTAACAAAGTGTATACATATATTTATATACTTTTGGTACAGCCGATTGCAACTAAAATATGCGGTGCACATCTACATGTTATAGTAGTCCTGTATACAAAAATTCAGCGTTCTGAGGCTACTCGTTTTTGAGTTATGCGAGATACATACATGCATACATACGTACGTACGCACAGATGCTACGAAAAAATCTCTTCAGAGTCCATTTTTAATCAATTTTATATGTCCTTACGTTTAGATATTACGCAAAAACATTGTTAAATTGCATTCGATAGCTGTCAAAATTAATATTTTCGTTGAAATATGAGACCCGAAATTTTTCGCGATTACAATACTTCCTTTTTACTTCGTACAAGGAAGTAAAAAGGAAAAGAAGAAACTCATTTTTAAATTAAATTTGTGTTTAAAAATATGTAGAATATTTTTAATTTAATTTTTAATACAACACTGTATATACCTAAGACATTTAGTGATATATCAGAAAAGCTTGAAAATCTCTAAAACAAATGTTTGCAACAAAGGAAGCACTAGTTTGGCAGATGCCAATATAAATTGAATATAGCAAAATATGTACTGAGATGTTCGGTTTGTTTGTGTCAAAAAGCATTAAACTTCTTTAATTTATTAAAACTCATTTCTGAAGGTGCATAACGAACACATTATAATTATGTGCATAACGAACGCATTACTCATCAACATACCATTATATTGGTTTAATTTTTATAAAACTCTATTAGTGAATATATAGTATTGATTTGCAATATGCAACTGAGATGCCCAAATAAAGAGGAATAGTAGATGTAATCGCCCTTTTCTCTTTAAATTTCCTATGTATGAAACGAACTATTGAAAAAATCCCAGTTTGTTGCAAATTCTACATGAAAACTGGAATTATGGGGAAAATTAAATGGTATGCGTGGAATTTCAAGGCGAGTATTGATTATATGCTTTCGGAACACAAAATGCCAACTTCACCTTTCAATGAATTCTGGAAAGTGATACATTTAAGTAGTGATAGACTTAGTTCACGTTATGGCTTAAATATCGGCAGTATCATATACATACTTTCAAGCATCTTTCGAATGTTCACACCAAACTTAACCCTGTCAAATGCCAATAGAAGCAGCAGACAGAAGACAAGCTTTATTGTACGTAAGATGATCGAAGGTAAAAACTCATATCTCCAGCAACTATATTTCTCTAGTATTTTTTGATTTTAGGATATTTTTCCCCAGTAGTTCTTCGCAGCGTAAATTCCGCTTTAACCCCCCCCCCGAAAGTACGTCAGACAGTTCTTTGTTTTAACACAATCAAAAATATGTAAACAATCAAAATATTGTTCTGTTACACTCTAAAGCTTTGCCAAGGTCGAAAATAAAACATATCTCGCTGTGATTGCTCCTTTTTCTCTCTTTCCCATGCCAGCATTGATGTAACATTGAAAACGTTCCCCTCTAATGTTGGTCATATCTCCGTTAACGGCATGACGATTTATATCTACATGGTTACTGAATTCTGCATATCTCTTGAGATCCTGTAATTGAAATTCCTAAGATTGTAGACATTTGGTGCCGAGTTTTACTGAATCGTCATGTTTTCCCTACCAAACTTTTCTGCTTAAATCACTCGTGCAAACTGGTTCTGTAAGGGGGCAAGACTAGGTAATTTGCCGCTCGGTGCAATTTTTGTGGGTCCAATATGTGTTGCTATGTGCTTTCATAAATTCTAACAATTTCAGCGCGTCTAAATATTATTGCTCAGTGTCTCCCCTGTGGTCTAAAAATTATGACATCCCTAAATTTCGCAGCTCTGTACTTTTCTAAATTCTAAAAACTGCCAACTCTAAATTTAACCACACAGGCACCGATTTTCGAGAATTATATACTAAAAATTAAGTTTCATAATAACTAAAATTTTACCATAGATTGTTTATTTGCACATTTTTACTTTATTAAGTTTTTATTCTTACTTTAATTTCATTAAAAGAGTATGAATAACATGTCGGGAAGCTCTTCAATAATGTAAGACTATTTGAGAAATAATGTTTCCAAAAGCATATTAATTTACAACAGTTTAAGTCTTTCAGTGTCGAAAGAAACGAAACATGTTATTCAGCACTAATTAATTAACCCAGTTTAATGTTTTAAATACTTAATTCTTGACAAGTTATGTTTGAAATATTAAATAGGGGTGATTAATTTATTATTTATTAATTTATTATTTTTTCATAGCTTCTTTAATTTCAATGATTTCACCACTGTTTCAACAAGTTTTAACATCCATACAAAACGCTTAGATGGCCATATTTGACTGCTCTAAATTCATACTTTTAAGACATCTTTTATATTCCCTACTCCGGACCTTTTTACTCATATAGGATAATCATAATTTCTACTCCTTTTAAACTCAATCTTTTATATAGATATAGATGTAATTGAGTGAGTAAATATGTATATATATATATATTAATGTCTTTACATGTACTCAAAGAGTAAAGAAGCAAAAATTAAAGGTATAAATGGACTTTGAAAGGACTTAGGGATAATCATAAATAGAAAATTAATAATTATCATTACATATATATATGTACATAGCTATCGTAAAATTTCTTATATCCTCCTTATTGCTTTGAATCTTTCACTGGTTAACTTTTCCGATTCTTTGCTTCTAAAAGAAAGTTTTTATATTTGATCTCGTGTATCAATATTTATTAAGTCATTTTGAGAAACTCGGCAAGTCATATGCATTATTTTGCTCACAGCAACCTGTGGCACTCTTCATAGATTGGCTAATATTTACAATAGGCTCTGGTGATGCATGGTACTAGATCGCTGTCTCCATATTTTCAAAGAAATTGTGTAACCAGTATAAACTCTATTGCAATTATGCGCTGCAGGCTCCCGAACGATCACTTTTGACACCTAAATTCTCGCAAATATTTCTTATAGATGCTTGAAGCATTAAGTAAATACTGCTTTAGTTAGACCATAACATGCATAAAAGCACGGCTGAAGACAATATGAATTATTTTTGATTTTTCAAGCTATTTTTATATGCTTAATTGCTTGTTCAGGATTACGAATGAAAGGTAGGTATTATTTTATGACACTAGCCTTGAACTGAAACATACCATTTGTATCGAAACTCGTTGCCTATATTCCTAATTAATTTTTTATTTAATTTACTCAGAATTTTGAGTCACCATTTCAGGCAGCTTTAATAAAATTAAATTTTACTGCCCATTAATCAGAAACCTGTCTTTGAATACTGTTGAAATTACTGAATTTAACAAGCTCCACGATAACTGACAAACGTATTTCACTACTAGCATAAATCTTCCATTCTCTATCTTCGCGAATACGGTAATGCTCTCAGCTGCGTTTAATTACTCTTCCACTAATTTATTAATTTACCCTTGAAAGTCACAGATGAAGAAATTTAAAAAAAACTTTTAAATTGCTTTTAAAATCATTTATAATTAAGTATTTATATTAAAAATATCGAAGAGTAATTCTTTATTTTAATTAAATAAATAATTTCAAATTTTATTAGTCATAAGATATTTTTGTAATATGTAATAAATCGGTCATGTACACATTGTACTGATGCTTTCGGCTGTACTTCTGGTGCTGATTATAGCAATCAAGTCTAATAAAATTGATTGCATAAACAAATTTTATCTCAAACAATATGAAATAAATTATAATAATATTAGGGTAAATTATGAAAATAATGTTATCAAGATATAACTATTTATCAGTCCAAGGTTTTTCATTCAATAAACTTCGCTTATAAATATTTCTTTTTTCTTTTTGCTTGAATGGATTTAATGATATTCTTAATTTTTTTCTAATTTTTTAGTTTTGCTAACAGAATGAACTTATATTCGCTTTTGCTTAAATTTGTCTTCAGTAGTAAACATATTAAACGAAAAACTTTTTTTAATACATGACCTTCTTTATAGTTATCATGACAATTTATCAAGTATTTATTTCTGAAGTACCATGATATTTATATCTGCATTTTTGGGGACATCGCATGAATTGTCCACCGCGCTTTGCACACTTTTTATCATTTTTATTAAAGTACTTTAGATTTAAAGTGCACTGTCCATTACGTATACGTTTCTAAAAATTAATAAATAATGTTGCCTAAAACTAATTATTTATTTTTAAACCATGGCACTAATATCTGTTTCATTATAATTACTCAATAGTATACAAATTTTATTTAATTTTTTTTAAGAATAAGTATTTTTAATCTTGAAATAATTGCGATAACGTAAGCTAATAAATTTTATCGATTAATTTAACGAAAAGATTTCTAGAACATAAATCCGGAAGGAATTAATAAAATTATTTTTTTATGAATTTGAAGTTTTTGCATGTAAAAAGCGTTAAAATAGATAAGAAAGCCATTGTTAACTTTATTAAGCTAAAATTTTTGTAATCATTTCATAAAAATTACTTTTAATCAGCAATGATGAATAATAATTCTGCTAGTTTTTCAACACAAACTTTTTAAATGAAATAACGATCGATATGTTTGAATAACTTACTAGGATGAAGCTAAGGGTGAAATATTTTAATACTTGAAATTTACCAGGCAGTTTGATTGTCTTACATCAAACAGAATTTTATTCTATTAATTCTAACTTTATAATAAAGATGCCTGATTTTTTTAAATACAATTACTAAATAAGATTGTCAAGTTTTCGTTGATTATATAAAATTTAAGTATTAATTTAAAAATGGATAATATTCCGGTAACAAAAAAAATAGACCATCATAAGAAAAAATATCATCCTAATCTTCAAGCCCAATTAATTCCTGGAGATGTAAAAGTAGTCATATTCCACAAGAAAAAGCAAAAGGTAAGGTATTCTGAATTGAATATATGGAATGCTACAATTTTAGATGTTCAAATGTTTCTTATGATACAGCATAAAATGTGGTTCCTAGTACATAAATTTTAAGTTTTTTTTAATTATGTGTTTATTATTCGCGGTCATGGACAGTTTGCAAAAAACTTGGCTTTTAGTTAGTTAGCAGTGTATTGTTAACTAAAAAATTAAGAAAAATATGAATTTTAATCAACTCAGCAGTGGAAAGCTAACTAACATGAAGCAAACAAAAAACAAGCAATCTAATTTTAAAATAAAAAGCAAATTAAATCATAAACAAAGCATGCTATCATTCTATAAAACTGATAATAATTGTTTAGATCTGTTTCAAGAAGAAGCCAAGAATCTATGAATCCGGGCTCCTAATTCTGTTGGCTGTTTTTAAATCTCACTCTTTCTGTACATATGTATTTTCTATTTTTCAATACATAATGCGCTGTTATTAAATCCAAATATCTTTATTAGAAATATTTTTTAAAAGTTCTTCTTTTATGTAATGAATTTTTTATTTTCCAAAATTTGCGATATCGATGTCTGCAATTTATTTTCATTTCTTTTTTCCGATAAAATCTTTCACCGCCATTATTAGTCACTTCATAATACATTTAACATTTCTTCTGTAAAAGTATTCAAAAACTATCTTCTATTTATCAATTAGATATGTTTGAATATTACAATATTTACAATAATTTCCTCAAAATCTTCCCTATCCATCAAAATCTTTCATCTTTTATTAAATTACCTTTATTTTAATCTCTTGCTTTAAAGTACCAGAATTATTATTTTACTTCTAGGTGGAGTCTCAGTCAAATTCTACCGAAGTGTGCAAGTCATTTATAAAACCTTTATGCCAGTACAAGATTGAATTATGCCAGTCTAGTCTGGGATTGAGGTTTCTTTCAGAAAACGAGAAATCCCATTTTCCCGGCTTTTCCGCTTCTCATGTTTTATTCCTGGAAATACAAACACTTGATGGCATTTTCGATAACTCCTGAATCAGTTTAAACTTTAATATAATGATGCTGCGGAATAATACTTAGGGAAAAATTAGAGTACTTAATTTAAAGGTTTCAAAGAAAGTACGTTTTTTACTAACGAAGAATTAGACGCACTATTAAATTTTCAAATTTATAAGAGAGAATAAGTTCAGAGAATTTGCTCAAATTTGACACAGAAAGACTTACTTATCTAAACTGTTCTGTAATTTATAAATTCTTCTGTAAATTATAATTGTTTAGGAAAGTTAACAAATATTTTTTATCTTAATGAAAGACGCCTTTTGTCATCACACTTTAGTATTCAAATTTTAAATACCGGTATAAAATTGTAGGATTTTAGAATAATATTACAGTTTACAATGTTTTGACTATGCTTCTATTTTGGTCGGTTCCCACCAGGATGTAAATCATTTATGTATTTCAGCTTCATGACAAATTCATGAGTTCAAAAGAGAGCTTTTGGCTGCTTTCGCTGACTGTTAGGCTATTAATTCTCCCTACTACTGGATTAAATAAATCGACTTAAGCTTGTTGGCCATAACTGCTTGCCAAAGTTCCAAATCGCGAGCCAAAGCTAGTAGAGGTGATTTACCTTTGAATTTCATATTTTAACTTTATTTGGCATTTCGTTTCTGAATTCTCTCAAGTTGTGGACACCCTGATTTTCTGTTATTACATAGGTTGTGTAACCATGAGTCTAAGGGCTAAACAAAAGGTTTAATTTAAACCTACTAAGTAGGTGTTATTGTATTTATTATGGAGTTTAAGACAGGGTGATGTCTTCTGACAATGGATGATTCTTGCAAATTTAAAGTCAATTTAGTCCCAAGCACTAAATGACTAATGAAATAAAAAAAGAAAGGTTTATTAGATCTATGACACAGCGAAAAATATTACAAATAGTAAGTAATTTAGTTCGAAAGGGATTTTATGAAACTTTCTTTCTTATTTCAAGATCACGGATAAAATTTGCATCTAGTTTTGAAACGAAAACTCTTCTTTTTTTCAGCAAATAGGCGCATATCTGCCAACATTGCAATATTATGCCTCTAATGTGATAGATAAGAGCACCTTCCTCAATCGATGCATTTTATCTTGAACCTATTTTTATAATCATTCATAGCTAAAAAAGTTAAAAGTAAGGAACCTACTAAAAAAGGTGATTGTGAAAATGCAATGAAAAAATCCTTTTTGATTATGTACAAAAAGGGAGAAAGGCTTTACCCATGTGAAAAAGAAATTATGTTTACTTATTTATCTATCACAGCCAAATTTATTTCACTTGTTAAAATATATTTGAGAGGTCTCTTTCTTACCTGTGAATTCTTGAAGTTTTAAATATATTCCTGTAATATAAATAAATAGTTGATTTTCAGAATGTTTGTATTTATTTTCGGAAATCAGGAAAATTTCTGAGAAACAGGAAGAAATAACTCCCTGAGAGTATTTTACTTTCTATTTAAGGCGATTCACTTGTATGTATGATGTGCCGTTTTACCGTATTAGGAACAGAACCAAAGAAAATACCTACTTGTAGGAAAAGTGATAGTTACTACGGTTTTTCAAAACAAAACGTTTGCCGCTCAGGTATTCATAATTTGCATCATTATTATGCCGCTACCATTTGTACCCAAAGTGAATATTGTAAGTCTTTCAATACTTTCAGTTTCAAATGATAAATTAATAAGGATATTTTGTTATTTGCAAGATTGTTTTTCTTAATATTGAAGTCAAATTTACTGCAGCAATACAAAGAATATCCAAATTGAAAATGTAAAAATAATATGTTATTATTTTTTGAAAATATTTTAGGAACTAGGAACCACATATGCTGCTTTCCAATATGTATATTTTATTTTTGAAGATACATATAATGATTACAAATGGTTTTTCTAATAAATCTTCTCACAAATTATCTACAGACGTTAAATACACGTTTAAAAAAAAAACAGAAATAAGATTAGTTCTAATAATAGTTTTAAAACCATAAACTAAGTGATAGCAAAGACTTATTAAGTTGGAAAATATCTTTACAATGGAACATGTTTATCATTATAATGTTAACCAATGTAACACAATATCAAATCCAACTGGAGTGTGTTTTAGATTTTAACTTAGTTACCTTTCCGTTTAATTTAATTATCTTGAAAACGATGACTGTAATGCTATGTTTTCAGCCATAATTTATTAAAATATATTCGAGAATACACTCAAGAGCCAAAACATTATGACCACCTGTCAATAACGAGTTGGGCCACCTTTGGCGCGCAACACAGCTTCAAGCCGCCTTGGCATGGATGCCACAAGTCCTTGATAGATGGCGGGAGACAGATTGTACCAGATATTGTAGCAACGGTCACGCAAATCCGAGATATTGCGAATTGGGGGTCTTTGACCTCTGAGCTGCCGTCCCATGACATCCCAAATATGTTCTATCGGATTGAGATCCGGTGAGTTAGGCGGCCAGGACATTAACTGGAAATCAGCATCATGTTCCTGGAACCACTCCAACACAATTGTAGCCTTGTGACACGGGGCGTTGTCCTGTTGGAACATTCCATTTCCAGCTGGAAAAACAGAGGCCATGTAAGGGTGCAACTGGTCCGCAATGATGTTCAGATACCCTGTAGCATTCATGGTCTGCTCTACCACAACCACGGGTCCCAGAGACGCCCAAGAGAACGTCCCCCAGAGCATAATACCTCCACCACCGGCCTGTGTATGACCTACTGTGCATTGAGGGAGCAAATGTTCGCCTGGAAGACGGCGTATCCTGACACGGCCATCGGTGTGATGAATGACAAACCGTGATTCATCTGACCAGGCAACTCTCTCCCACTGATCCATGGACCAGTCGCGATGTTCCCGGGCCCAGCGCAGGCGCAGTTGGCGATGACGCTTGGTCAGTAAAGGCACACGAGTGGGACGTTTGCTGCGTAGCCCCATATCCAACAGTGTCCGCTGAACAGTGTGCTCCGATACGTTTCTACTTGACTCTGCATTGTATTCGGCTGTCAGCTGAGCCACTGTCTGGCTCCGGTTTTGCTTCACCATGCGAGACAGTCTCCGACGACCTTTCTCTTTGATAGCGTGTGGACGTCCAACACCATGTCGTCTACTGTTGGTTTCACCGTCATTCATCCACTTTTCATACGTACTAACAACTGTAGATCGCGAACAACCCACGAGTCGTGCAGTTTCGGAAATACTTGTTCCGAGCCTTCGAGCTATTACAATCTGCCCTCTATCAAAGTCGCTTAGATCAGCAGCCTTTCCCATCGCACACAGAAGTAAGTGAAAGAATGATGCTTCAGACTCTCCAGCAGCCGTTAAATACCACTTCCACCTGATCACGTGCCTTCCACGTCATCCATTCGCGTTCATCGCAAAATGTAGAGCTGGTCATAATGTTTTGGCTCTTGAGTGTATACTTAAACTGCTAATGCACACTTTATTGAGAAACAGTTTACAAAACATTTGATGAAAAATTATAAAAATATAATGAAGCCAGTACTGAATTTTGACAAATTCGAAACACAAAACTATTTTATATGATGATGATCTTTTTTTTTTTTTTTTTTTTTTTTCAGAATACTTGCTTTCAACATTAGTGACATTTTGTATTTGAATAAATCAATTTTTATATATGGTTATACCATTTCAAACATTTATACAGCAGAAACGTGAGATTTATACGCTTTAACTGCTTTCCCAAGGCTGATAAATATGTGCTCATGCAGTCTGATTTTTGAGAACAAGGAAATTTCATCTAAATTCATGAAAATTTCTAAATCAGGAGAATGATAAAAATGTCGCATGAAATCGATTTTATGCTTCAAACAATTGACAGTAAAAAATATAATGCATCAGCTTGCATTGTCATGATTCAGAGTTATGCAATGTATGGCTTTTTTTTCTTTTTCGGAGTTAAGCATTTATTTCTGAAGCAGAAATTATCGTATATGAATCAACATCTGTTGTTCTACGCTTACCCAAAGCAATGATTCTGGCATGGCCGGTTTTAACGAAACAGTAATAACAATTTTCTTTGAAGTACTAAGGGAATTAACAACTTTTGGAAGACTTAATTCTTTTTGAAACACTAAAACAATGGATTGCTACTTTGTTTTGGACTCATAGGAATAAATTTGTGTTTCGTTATATCGAAGGAAACTTTTGAGACATCAGTACTGGGTCTTTTATGAGTATCAACGCACAAATTGATACGAGCATTCTTCAGAGCTTAAGTTCAATCTTATAGAATCCAGAGCACAATTATTATGATTTAAAGGATCTTGCAAAGCAAAATTGAATATATTTTTGTTACGTGATATCTTGTCGAATCATAATAAATCATAACTTGAAAATACCTTAATTCCATGATTAGTTACCCTCTTGTTTATTTCAAAAGCATACCATGATTAGAACTTCATAGCATTTCCCATTCTTGAATAGCCAAAATTCACGAGGAGGCTCAATTAATATAAAAAATATGCTTTGAAAATTGCGCTTTCCAGTTGTTGTTGTTACCTTGTCCATGAATTTCATGGACGAATGGTTGCCAGAGCCTCAAGGAGGATGGACTTCTATTTCCACCCCAATTTTGAGGGAGAACACCCCAGGGAGTATTCCGAGGGTCTCCCACTACTCTGTCCTACCACTAATCCATATGAAAGGACTTTCAGCTCGCCATATATTTAGAGTGCCCCCATGACGTAAAGACACTATACATTTACAAACATACATGCCTTCTCCGGGATTCGAACCTCGGCCTTTCGGTACTACAGTAGGCTCCCCTAACCACTACACCGTTTAGGCGGCCCTCTTTCTAGTGCTTTTAGATTTTAAAAACTTAAGTACTGGCCTTCATAACTTAATCATCTAAACAAAACTTTCAATATCTTTGAGAGACACATTGAGGAAAAATGCTTAATAAACACAGTCGCCACTAAAATTTAATAATAGAACTGTTTTACGAATGATAGATCATCAGATTCGCAGCAATTGCTTCTTAACACTATTGTCAAAAGTGTTATATTGAGTTTCTAATAAAAAACAACAATCTAGCTTATCTAAAAGTCTGTTAATTTATAATTACTTAGGCAACACTAAAGCTTCCAAACCATAAGAAAGTATCTCATATACAGCACTGAAATATATTTATCAATAGTAATCACTGCATTTAAATTAGGATTCGAGTAACTTCTCTTAATAATCCGAGGTCTTGAAAGTCACTCAAGTATTTACCAAATTTTCATTCCTTTTTTGATACTGTATCATGATTAATCATTCATTTTTTCTTTACAGTTCTTTACAGCAACATTTGCAATAGAAGCAGGCTTGAAATTAGTAGCAATGAGTCCAAAATTTTATTTTCAAGATGGCTGGAATATATTTGATTTCTTTATAGTAGCTTTATCTTTGATAGAATTATGTTTGGAAGGTGTTCAAGGATTGTCAGTATTAAGATCGTTTAGGTTGGTAAGTATATTTGGATATAAATCCCGATTAATGAAAAATGCACGAATGTTTCCTGTTTTCAGATCTAGTAAAATTTAGCTAAAAGTGGTTTAGCTTAAAGGAAATTTAGTTAAAGTAATTAGTTTATAAAGTTTAATTAAAGGAAGTTAAGTAACTGCAATGTAAAAATGGTAGTTATTGAAAACGTATAAATTAAAATGAAGTAGAAATTTTAGACTATTGTTGGGTTCTTCGTGGAATTAAAATGATTGACGGCAACACTTGATAAAGAATCAAAACACAATTTATTCGTCAGTATTACAAAAGACAGTTCCAAAGACGCGTTATAGTCGTCGAAAAACTACGACAAACAGAACGAGAACATTCTGGGGCAAAGCGGTAAGTATTTGCTCTAGAATGTTCTCACTCCGTTCATGACAATCACCAATTTTATCGCCAAATATAGCAAAATAGGCGAATTTCGAGGCAAATCTGGCAACCCTGACTATTCTTGCCATTTTCTGGCAACCCTACCTTTGCGGGGAAGCTATCTTACCGCGTTTAGACATTTCGTAATAATATGAACTACAGTTATCTGAAATCCGTATTTGAATAGCAAGAACTGGAACATATTAAAGTACGTAAGAAGATTGGGAAGAGTAGCTTTTGTGTGTGAGGATTTTGCACCTAGTTGGTAACTTGAAATTAGCGGGCCTTCCGGGTTATTTATTACATTTGGAGAGATTTGTGCCTGACTTCGAAATAATGATGGCCGCTGATTTCTTTACTAATATTTGCACTTTTTAAGATTGCTGTAGAGAGTAGTCAATTTGCTGATATTTGCATTTTAAGACTGCTATAGAGAACAAGAAATTGCCTGCAATTTTCTGCTTTCTGCCGCAGAATCTCCCAGCTAAGCTACCGAAGACAATTTTTATAATGCGTGCCACAAGTGGTCCAACGTTGTGCATGTGGATTTTGATGCCATATCATTTGATTAGCTTTTGCACTTAAATTGTGCGTGACAAAGTGGAATTGTTCATGGTAGATAAATTCGCGAGCGGTTTGATGCCCATCAAAACGGATCTGGTTGTTCAAACGTTCTTCATCGAAATGGCATGAGAGATAAGAGTGTAGGAAATCAGCCAGGTCACGTTTTCCACCAATAAACATATCAGTCTGTTTTCAGGCTGTCCTTTCAGCCACAGCATGCTGTCCATATACAGCATAAATTTGTCAGGAAGCCTCTGCAACATTGGAATCTTTGTTGAACTCATACAGAAGACATGTCAAAGATGCTTCTTACTTTCAACTAAAGCTCGATTGCCATTTAGCTGCAAATCACACCATTTATATTGATATGGATACTGTTTATAATTATCTGTAATTTGTCATATTAATCTCCATTGCCACCATCAATGACATTCAGAAAAATCATTTTGGAGATAAATTCATAAACACATGCAACAACCCAGTATTAATTAAACCAAGCGAAAATACTTTTGTTAGTGAAATGAAAGCTAAAGAATTAGTATGAAATTTATAGCCTTAAATGAACTTGTTTAGTTTTACTTTACCCACTTATTTGTTTTTCCTTTCAGTTGGCAGAAAATACTGTAATTTCGAATATCTCTAACATTATATTAAGTTTAATATTTTAACACAATTTTGCTATAAGAAATATTACTGTACTCTATACTATATAATGCGTTAATTTATTTTTTGTAATTACTATTTTCATAAGGATTACATTGTAGCCTCGTTTATCGAAACTAGCGGTTGAGAGAGGAAGCATTTCTAGAACTATAGCCAAGTTTAGCTTTGTACGCATTGATTTCTAGAAAAAATTTCGTTATATATATTGTTTACATTAATGTAAACTTTAAAACTAAACTGCCTTATATTTATATATATCCTATAAAGGAGATTATATGTTTCTAAATTATAAAACAAATTTTGTAAAGGCAAATTATCCATTTTATGACAGTTATCTGTTTTATAACAAATTAATCTATGCTGAATAGAGAAATATGCTGAAAAGCATCATTTATAGCATTGTAGTTCTTAGCATGAGAATTTACAAACAAATATACGATTAGGAAGTATCTTCTAACTGTAAATAGTAAGTTTTCGATTTTAGAAATATTTTAAAGTACTACCAATATTTTTGACAGTCCAACGGATGCCTCCTGAGTTGGAGTTCAATACAAATATGTGTCAAAAATTTACAAATATGTGGCAAAATAGTTCAATATAAATATAAGTTTGTGTATCTGTTATACGCGTATGTGCAAAACGTTTCGAACACACATAATGTAACAGGAAAAGAAACCGTCAATTTTTTTTTCAAAAAAAGGAACCTGCTATTCTCATTCATGAATTGATAAAACTTCGTTTGTAATGCATTGCAAGATTCTTGTTAATTTATGTTTTTTTATGTTTCTTATCGCGTAATTCAAACTTAAAAATGTAATTTTCTTTTGTTAAAGCATATTTGTATTATTTCTTAATGTGTCAATCTAATTTGTTAGATGCAGTAATCTACATCTTGAGAGTATTTATTCATGAATCATAATTACCTATTTAATTTCCTCTTTCTATTCCAGTTAAGGGTTTTTAAATTAGCTAAGTCTTGGCCAACTTTGAATTTACTCATCTCCATCATGGGCAAGACTGTAGGAGCCTTAGGAAATTTAACTTTTGTTTTGGGTATCATTATCTTCATCTTTGCTGTCATGGGCATGCAGCTTTTTGGAACAAATTATGAGAAATTTAAAGAAAAGTAAGTTAGTTGATAAATTCTTGTATCAAGTAGAATTCTATATTTGATTATAGTATTATATTTAATTTGTACTCTGAATTATGTCTTCATGGAACACGAACGGCTACTTTTTCATACTTTCAGGAAGCTTTTAAACCTATGGAGATATCTAAAGTTTAATAATAATTTTAAAATTATATTTTAATGGATTTACAAATTATGGTAATGTGATCAGCATAGAGATGTATAAAATTACAGGTTTTTTATATCCAATTGAAATTTTACTTACAGTTAGACTCTACGAAGTCATACTGGAATGCTGCATGTATGGACTATCACTTTATTTGTTATAATGATATTCGTTTGGACTATTACTATTACAAAAGATAAATTGACGTGAAATAACATATTTCCTAATACGAGAAAAATGGCAATATTGGGTTTTGAGAGATTTATGCTGGATGGAGCATCATTCCATGCCTTCTTTCTTCTGATCAACTCTCAGCTTCAGTTTCGAGACAATTTTAAATCATATACAATGGCAATTCTAAAGACGATATCTAATGTTAATCAATAGATGTATAAATAAATATATCTAAAAGGAGGCTGTTTCTGCTGTCCATATTCTTAGCTCGTCTTCCAGTAGCACTTTGTAAATATGACCCATAATCAGTACTTATTACTGGATGTATTGCATTCTTTTATCAATGAGGCGTCTTCCGCTAGACAAAACTGCAATTGAAAATTTGAATTTTAAAACAACACATGATTTTATGCATTTTGCCGCTAATTGCTGTTCTGATTCTCTATTAATTGCTTTCTTTACTAACTGCGCTTCGCTAATGGCCTTGTAAATTAATAGAAATGCAAATTTTTAAATGGCTTATATTTTGACAGACGCACGAAACGCACAGACGCCACAAAAAAAATCTCTTCAGAATCCATTTTAAATCAGTTTTATATTTTTTGGAGGAAAAAGAGTCCTTTATTCTGTCCGTACGTACAGATGTCAAGCAAAAATATCATTTAAATGGTTTCGAGAGTGATCGAAATGGATAGTTTTGTTGAAATATGATACCCGAAATTTTACTGCTAACTTTACTTCCTTTACTTATTACAAGGAAGTAAATATAATGAGATAAAACTAATAATTAATAATTTACACTTAACTATTAATTTATTTGTAGATAGATAAGTGTTTTAAAAAAGAAAAGAAAGGAAAGGGATCAAACAATCCTAGCTTATAGACCAATAAACGGTGAAAAACGAAAGTAAACAGTCTCATGAGCTTAATAAAATTATATAAATTTCAATAACACGGAAATCTCAAGAAGAAATTTGGTTTATCTTTAACTGGATATCAGTAATGTCACGAGAATATTCAGATGAGCAATATTAAGGATTTCAGTGTCATCCTTCGAAGGAGTGTTTCTGAAGAGGATTTTAAAAAGAAAAGGATTCTGAAGAGGATTTTTCAGGTTGTAAGTGTTAGGATACTAAACCTTGTTAATAAATGAGATATTTTTTTAATTTTTACCTGGAACAAATTTAATTAAAATTTTGCTCATTTGGTATGCATGGTTTTACATTCTTGCAAACTGTACACTGCGGAAAAAAGAGAGAGAGAGAGAACTGTTTTGCATCTCCCGTTCTACTTGGCCGATTGACGAAATTCAAATTGCATTTTTCATGTCCCGAAAGTGAGGCTTAGGATATGTATTAAATATATATATAGTATTGCTCTAATACAGGTATTTTGAAAAAAAATCGGACTTTTTCTGAAAAGACATGCGAATTTTTTTCCATATTTCGATTCTACGACTCAAATTATGCCAAATTGCCAGTTTTATTAAAATCGCACGAGTAGTTTTTAAGAACATAGCTCTCAAAATTTTAGCTTCTCAATGTTAACTGAATTTGATATATATTTATTAATCTCTCTTTTTTTTATGAAACTTATTTGATTCCTTCCTGCGTAGTTCGAAATTTAGGTTCATTCCAAATAAAATTCGCCCATTTTTTTATGATTTATTTTTAGAATTTGTATTTTTGAAAAATTTTTATAAATTTTTCGAAAAAACGTTTTAATTATAAACTACAAAAGTTTTACCGTCATCTTAAAGTAGCTGAATTATAATAACTACCATCATCTTTCTAAACATAACTGCAAAAAATTAGAGTTTTTTATTCAAAATTTCCTAAGATATAAGCGAATTTACATTTTGGTGGGTTTTGAAGTTTGGCATGTTCGTTATAATCGATATTAACGCCATATGTGGTTTACGCACTTTATTAAAATTATTTGAAGCAAAACGGAAAAACTTGTGCAGCGAAAAAAAGGAAAGAAAAATAGGTTGCTATAAATTAAGAATTTCGCCAAGTGAATTATTCTTGTCGCAACTGAAAAAAAGATGCGTTAAGATAAATTTTTGAATTTCTCCGTAAATTTCGCACGAAATTTTACAAAATTTAATATCTAGGCATAATTTGAGTCGTAGAATCGAAATATGGAAAAACATTGGCATGCCATTACAGAAAAAGTCCGATTTTGGGTCACAATACATATATTAGAATAATGTTTTATATAAATATAATATATATCCTAAGTTGCGCTTTCGAGACAAAAAATGCAAGTTGAATTTCCTCAATCTACCCAGTAGAACGGAAGAAATAGTACTTGTACTGTTTGTACTGTACAAACATACTTGTACTGTTTGTTGATGTATTTGATTTCGCATCTTGCGCATCAGCAGCAATTTACTAATCTCTTTTAAAAATAGTAATTAATATTCTAATTTTGCGTATGCTTCTATCATGGACATTCACAAAAGTTAATTACCCCTGAATATGAACATTACACCGTTTAGTTAATTGCTTTTGAGTGTGTTAATTTTATTTACTTTCTTTTTAAGTTACAGACTACTACTAATGTCACAAATATTATATTTGAAATCTTTATAAAGAGTTAACAAATCGTAACTTAATTTAATATTTATGTAAATTTTATAGTTTTTATGGTGGCGAAGTTCCGAGGTGGAACTTTACAGATTTCATGCACTCTTTCATGATTGTATTCCGTGTCCTATGTGGCGAATGGATTGAATCTATGTGGGACTGCATGGTAGTCTCTGGGTGGCCTTGTGTTCCATTTTTCTTAGCCACTGTTGTCATAGGTAATTTAGTGGTAAGTATCTGACGAATTACATTCTCATTTTCTTTTAAATTAAAAAAGTAGAAGTAAAATTATTGTATTGCAGTACTGAATACTTTTTCAATTCAAAATGATTTCCTATATATTTTTAACATAATCATATTGTATTAATATATTCTATCAAAAGCAACAAAAAACTATATTTTTTTTACCATCCTCATTCCCATGAACTGACTTGTAATTGAATTAATATGTGTACGTGTCGCATGTATGCAGCTGACGAAATTTTACCTAATATTTAATTAATAGCGAAATATAGTTTTTCAAAGCGAAACAAGATTTGGTATTGTCTCAACTGGAGATTTTCCGGATTTCGTTAGTTAGTTAATCACTATTATAATAGATGGCGCCACCTCTTGTTCAGACTTTGCAAAAGCAATATTTATGCTTATCCTTTCTTACACACGAATTTTTTTGTTTAACTGGCGAAGAGTTTTTAAAATGCTGTCTCAAATAGAATTTTTTATCACGTTTGCATTGCAAAGAGTTAAAATAAGAAGCAAATGAAATAACTGTTATTTTAAACGGCAACAATGTTTAATTTATCTCTCTCAAATTCATGATCGCTGTTTTTTTAATACTCTGCTTACAATAAATTGTTTGTAAATATGTTTTGAAACAACTAAATATAGTAGTACAAAATCGGATGTGTTTTGTTTTACCTCTTATCCGTTTCATTCATTATATGCGCGGAATTCTTAATACAATCTATATCCATATATATATATTTCACCCTTTTATTCGCACACTGAAAGTTTTCTCATACGTAGCATAAAACTCAGTAAAAGAAATAAATATTTTGAAAAACGTAAAAAATTTTTAATATTAAATAATAATAAATCTGATCATGCAAATTTGAATAAAATGGCGGAAGAAGAAATAATTAATGCCCCATTAATTGCCCGGAACAGCGTTCTCTCAGTCGACAACAAGTTACTCATTTATAAAACCATGTTGCGTTCCATCCTTACTTATGCCTGCCCTGTCTGGGGATTTGCATGTAAGACCTCACTCAATAAACTACAAGTACTGCAAAATGTCATTCTCAGACAAGCGGTGAATTGCCCATGGTTTGTCCGCAACTCAGCAATTCACCGTGAGTTTGATATACCTGAAATTGCCAATTATATGGCCATACTAGCAAAGAAATTTCTAGACAAAATACCCAGGCTACAAAATCCTACAGTACCTGTACTGACATATGACTTTGCTTCCTACGAAAATAGAAAAAGGCCACGTGCCGTGTTAAAACACCTCTAAGGAAAATATGAAAAAAAAAAAAGAGGTATTATTGAATAAATTGTATTATAAATATTCACTTATGCATTTATGTCATAATTTTGTACCATGTATTATGTATCTATATGTTCCTTGATCTATGTATTATATATGTTATGTTATCCCTTCTCCGCACCTGCACTATCAATATGCATTATCAAATTTTTTGCCTATCCAAAAGTCCCCTTTTGCTGCTCCTCTACTCTAGTAAATTCTACATCTTCAGTAACATTAATGTACTAATTTAGTCACACATAGTCCATAGTCTTTAATATTTAACTTACCTAATTGTAAATGTTATATCATCTGGCAACTGGCATTTTCTGACAATAGTATACTCACACCTTACTGTGCTCACTTTGCCTTTCTTGGGGTGGCAGCCACGGTGGTGGCTGACTTGCGTCGTTTGGCTCACTTATGATTTATGCCTTATCATTGCCATTATGCTTATCAATTGGCCCTGGCCAAGATTATGCCTCGACAAGCAAAACTTAAGGAAAAATACATAATCGAAAATCGGCCAAAAATTATACTAGGGTAGCGCTATGCGCGGGTACCTGCTGCAGACGAACAAGTTTGCCTGAGCCGAAGAAGAAATATGTAAAAACAAAAATTTAGTAGCGCCATCTATCGATTTCTAAAGTAACTATACGATTAAGTAAGGTAGATCGCCTATTGACAGAATACCCAAATTTCATTCAAGATTCATGCATTCGTCATTAATCATTCATTCCCCCTTTTTTCCCCTAAAAATAGTATATCCTGGTAATGAATCGCTCTAAAATATGTCATTTCAAAACTATACTTTCTCACGTGATTTGAGATTTTGCAAATTAAATCTTAAAATTAGCCAATAAAAGAGGAAATTAGCGCTGTTCCAAGCTTTCATTTGCAAACTACGCATTCTTCTCTCGCTTCTCTGGCTCCCAAGCATACTTTTGGTTGGTGCTTCGTCTTTCTTCAAGTATTTCAAATAGAAGAAAACTACCACTTTAATGTTTGGAGAAAAGCGTCGCCTTTTTAGGCCAAGTTATGTGTGACTCTATTTTAAAATATATCAGCAACAAAAAAAGCATTCGGTTGTTTTCTACGGCTGCCATTACGCATCTAGTTTTTCATGAATTGGTCGTTAACATTTACGGTGTCATCACCAACTAAGTCGTCACGTACATGTTTGCCAATTCCTATATCTGTAAATGTGTTTTGGAAAGCTTTACTACGTAATTTTACTTTAGTGTTTAAATTAATACTTCAATTTCAGGTGCTGAATCTTTTTCTTGCTCTGTTACTGTCTTCTTTCGGTGCCTCAAACCTGTCTCAAGCGCCTGCTGGAGACGATACCAAAGGTATAGCAGAAGCTTTCAGACGTATTGATCGAGGAAAGAAATGGATGAAGATGAAATTGCTCAATCTTCTAAAGGTAAAGGATATGTGGTGTCATTTATTAAACTGTTTTGCAACACTGTTATTCTTTGAAAGTCAGTGTCATATCATGCAACTGTTAAACACAATAAATTGAAATATTTAATATGCCTGAAGAAAATGAGTTGCCCCTTCTTCCTCTGTGAATACTTTTTATATTTTCTTGCAATACTATACTTTTTGAATCATGAAATATCTTACTGATCTTTATGAAAAGTTTAGGTTCCAGAAAAAGGCGTTCTTAAAGGTAATGTGTTGCCACTTGAGAGGTTTCGAAATGCTGAAACAGAGTCCAAATTAAGGGATATTTCAAATTAGTAATATATCATTAACACTCACACTTACATAGGTGCAGTTAGTGCGGTTAATTTACAGTGAACTATATTTGTCATCACCTAAATTTGGGACATTAAGTTATATGCCTCTCTACAGATGCCCTTTAAATGGGCGGAAATATAAGGAATTATTGCTTGGCTTTTTGCGAACTTTTGTGGCGTAACAGGCCGCATTCGTTACATTAAATGTCCAATCGATGTAATCCCGTTTTGTAGAAAATGTGTGAAAGACAAACCTAATTATCACCATCCAGTCAAAAGTGATCAAATGGTTTCTGTTATGCAAACCAAGACGCTACGTAATCTGGTGGTGAATCAAACGCTTTGAGCAAAATGAGCATCTGAGAGAATTTCTGCAATGTAGCTTTTAATTTCAGTGTGTAAAACGGTTTGTTGTGATTCGAAGTATAATTTGAAAGAATCTGAAGTGGCAAACCATTGACCATTTATATGCATGGCGGATAATCATGGAAAAAGTTATATGTATGAATATTTCACGACAGACAGTCTCTGTACTATGGAAATAATGTGAAACACCGTAAATATTGTTTTATTCATTTTACAAATGCCAAGCATTAGCTCTTAAGCCATTAGTTCACGGCCTCTTCAGTACCTTTTTAACAATGTTCTCATACCGAGAAAGTACAATACAATTACTTATATGTCCAAAAATCAGAGGCTGACTGTAGTCACACAAAATACAATTTGGGGAATAAACCACTCCAGTTCTGTAGAGGTGGTCTCGTAAGTATCATATCCGGCCATACGTCTAAATAGCTACCGCTGTCTGTTCCCCCAGAATTCTCCAACTCTTATCCATAGTAAGTTGAATCATATCCTACTTAAGAAATTTCTTAAGAATCAGGTTAACAAACAGTCGTATGAAAAGGCTGTAAATGTTGTAAGGACACCTGGATAAGGTCGTAAACGAACAACACTGTTTTTCAATAGCGACATATAGCAACAACTACCTTTCGTTACAGAAAATTTATTGCATGGCAGTTAAGTTTAGAGTTTGCAGCTCCCACAGAAACTCTTGTATCATGGCAAACTTTATACAAAAGGCTTAATGAAAAAATACCTTTATGCCAAAACGTCGAGGATATATGTCTCACTGCCTTCATGACAAAAGACAGATCGCCTTAATTGGGGCAAAGGACATTGGGGCTGGAGTGAACACCAATGTTTTCAATGTTCTCTTTACTGATGAGTCGAGGTTTAGTTTAACATTTGGTTCTAAACGTGTTTACATCTAAAAGGAGTCAGAAACGCGAAATCTTCCCCCAGCTGTTATGGAACGCGACCATACGGAGGAATAATAATCGATGGATATACATCTCTACACGTTTTCAACACCGGATCTAAGAACAGCCAAAGATAGTGGAAAAGGTCTTAGAAACTTACGTAAGACTTTTGAGAAGTGCGTAAGGATCAGGATCTGACTTTTTATTTATGTCCGATAATGCTTCCTGCTAAGTTCCTTGACAGTGAAGACCCTGAATGAACACCATGGCCAGTAAAATCCCAAATCTTATTCTGATAGAGAACTTATGAGACTATTTTAAATATCTGGAGTTTCATTTATTGATCAGAGAGATAGCAGTCAGAAAGAGCATTTAAGAAAAACGTCAATCACAATAAAAAGGTCATTTTAAATATGTATAAATATTTTGTAATTATCTTCAAAAAGGTAAACAAATTTTAATTTTTAATATTAAATCTGCTATACCTAAAATTTCCTTCGGACAATTTTAATAACCCCAATTTATGAAAGTTATGTTTTCTTGGCTCTTTCTATATCAAATGCTGCTAGTTTTGTGCTTAAGAGGCATTAGCCCAGAAGGGCTAGTAGTCTCCAAACAGCATTTCGCGTCGAATCACTATAAACGGCTTGATCACTTTTCACATTATTGCCACCAAAAGTTATCGTCCTGTATTATATTTAAATAAATTAAGTAATGAAGAATCTGCATGAACGTATTTATGTTTCTCGACGACGATACCTAGAGCCATCAAATTTTGAATAACGTATTCCTTCACCCAAAGATGGACACCTGGAAGCCCGAATTTTGAATTTCGAATTTGTTTTATTATCTCTTTCATGTTTTCTAAAAACGTTAAAGAATATTTTATTAGCAAACTCAACGATTTCAAAGCGAGCAGTGGTAACACACTGAACGGAATAAAAATATTTTTATCTCCAGCGCGCGAATCTACCGGAAATTCTGAAGATATGCTGTTTCCAAATTTTTTTAGCCCAAATACTCTCGAAGCACGTATGCATGTGTAAATGAAACAAACGCCTCTTTGGGCGTAATATAAAATCTGAAAGCCTTCAGATTTTTTTTATTGTTTTCAATTTAATTCTGGAATTTCTTTGTTATTATTCAGGGGCTTCGTGCTAAAGTCCAGAATCAAATTGCCGATCAGACTATGGAAGGAGGTGATGCGGACGATCCCAATATACCTCCTACGATGATGGTCGACGGACAAGTGCCAAGTAAAGACAAGAAAAGCCCAAAAGAAAAAACCGAATTGGAAATAGCATTAGATGGATACGAACTAGGGTATCAAGGTATTTATCTACATTCTATATCTTCTGCTTTTTATGTATTTCCCTTGCGTAATACCAGCCAACAAAAATTTAAAATTCATACAAATGCAATTAGTAAAACAGCTGTTCTAAAGACATATCGTAAAAAGTGCTTTTTATCTTTCTGAGTGCGTGATTTCGAGACCTCAACTGAAAGAAGCGCAGCCGCAGTTTATACGGGTGACTTTTTTGTGGAGAAGGTCATGATAATAAAAAACATGGTGACCGTTTTCATCCAATAAGGGAATCCATTTACTGAATTTGCTTCAAGAAATAGTTTTCACACTGTCCCGTCAGAAAATTCCAAAACTTGCAATTATAAATCTCATTTACCTGACAAGTCTTTCCGTGGACGGCGGCGCTGTTCTGAAGTCAATAATATTTATCAAATTTTATTTATAGGAAGGCACTTAAACATTTCACGACGAATTACATCACTGTCAAAATAATCACAGCTATCGGTTATAGTAAAAGACTGAAAAATACCTGCTCAGCGATTATCCTTCATGTACTTCATATAAAACAGAATAGTATATGATGAAAATTCTTTTTCATTTATTGTGAATTTTACTATTATTACGATATATACTATATGTATATATGGCAGCAATTTTTAAAGACACAAGTTATTCAATAATAAAATTTAAATACCAAGTGAAAAATAACAAAACTGCAGTCTGCAGTCTATACAAATTTTTAATTTTCCAATAATTTATATAATTTTAAGAGGCAGTTAAAGCAATATTTTATATAACAATTTTAATGCTAATTAAAGTATTAATTAATTTTTTAAATTTTTTGTCTCTTTTCTAATTTCAGAAGACGGAAAAGCTTTCATGATGAAAAATAAAAACAATTCAAAGCCTGTTGTAAATTCTGTAAGGATGGGTGATAAAGTTCAGCCGAAGGATAATAAGGAAATGGTAAGAACTGATTTTTATTGATGTAAATATGTGTACAATTTCATACATAAATAACCTATAGGGGGTGTTTCAGAACGATTGCATGATTAAATATCTAATGATAGTTGATGAATTAAAAAAAAACTGACTGCATTAAATAGGCTTTCAATTAGCGACAATTTAGATCTCGTTATACGTTTTATAAAATTAAAAGGAACATTTACAGTAGCTTTCCTGCAACCAAGAATGGGAACCCACCAGCGGCCGAGTGGTAAAATCGCTGAATACTGGTAGTTCCAACCTGGGTTCGACTCCAGGTTAACGGGCTGGCTGCATGGGCGCTTTCGTGGTGTCCACCGTGTGTAACATGTATAAGAGACAGTTTCTCTTATAAAGTCTTCACGAAAGCATCCCTTCCCTTTGGCAGATAACCCTAGTATGCTTTGTCGTAATCAATTAAACCAAAACCAAAATCATTTTATGGTACTTACGTATTATCCCGTCGACCGGCCAAGTTTCTCGATTTAGCGTCAATTATGGATGGCCACTTTCTCTAGAATTTCTCAGTAACGACAGCCGATTGGTGTCTGTTGCTGAAATTTCCACCAACGATTTATTTGATAGCATACGTAAGTGTCCATTTTATTAACTAGCATGAAGGGTATAGTAAATTAGTATGCGTAATTAGTAAAATTGTGCGAAATTTTATGCAGATTCCGTACAGAAAATTTACATCGACAAAAAAATTGGCAATCGAATTATTCAAACAAGAAAATTGTCATCATGATGTGATCAAAACTATAATATTATTTCACATGTGATTAGTTAAAATTGTTAGGAACTATATACAAATAATCCTAAAAATTACTGCACATTAAAATTTTCGAAAAAATCTTTAAATATATACCTTTTATGTAAGAAAGATGAGCGTACGTAAATGAGTACACCGAAGTAATGTAATTCGAAAAAATAGTAAGAAATTCGAAAATGTTTACCGAGCATAATTCAGTTTTTATTCGGATCCTAAAACTGACTGCGTTTTCCCCGCTTCCATTGGAGAAAGTGGTTGAATGAAGAAAAAAAATTTGTTCCATTTTGAACTCTCAAATTTCTGGAAAAAAAGAATTTACATCAAGTCAACTCGTCTGTAAATGCATAATAGTAGAAAAGTACTTGCTGTTATTCTATGCATAAGCAGTTAAAAATCCATAAAAATAGAGATCTGGTGATACAGGCTTATTTTATGACTTTTAGAATTTTCGAAATGTAGGTTTAAAAATTCGTCGAGTCACCAAGCTGATCGATTCATGCAACAAAAATATGAAGATATGAAAAGAGAAAAGAAGCATATTTTAGCTTTCAATATGCAGTAACTAAAAATGAAATGTTAAATAGAACTGATGGAAATTTAATCCTCAGCAAATTAGGTCAAAATTCGATAAACGCAGGAAATTGGTTTGCTGTAGAAAGACGTATGCTTACATTTTACTCCTTTTAGCGCGATGCAAATTGTATACTATACACGTGATAATAAATATACTGATTACGGTATGAATACATACGCAGTTGAAGTGACATTATCAAACCAGTAATCTGTATTATACCAGTTGTTATTTTCGAACTGAATTGACTTAAATATTACAAGGCCACACACAGGCTGCAGAACGGCAAAACCGTCGAACTCAGCTAGTTATGCACGGGTTTAAATTAGGTGAATGGACTAGCTGCATGGCACTTTCGTTGTACGATCCACTGCCCTTAAAAAGCCCTCTCTTTGTTCTAAAAAAAAGGCTGCGAATTTTTCCCTCGTTGAATTTTATTTTGAACATGCTGTAAGCTTTATTTCCATATTTTATTCTTATCTTACTAGAATTTTCCCGCTTTTCTTTATAATCCCTCAACACATGGTTGAGGTTTCAATCGCACATCTACTTAATTTCACTGTTTGACGGAACAACTGTGAATTGATTTTCAAACGGGCCCTATAATTCATTTTTAACACCAGAATCATATCTGATAAGGCGAGGATTTCTTCTACTTTTGGTTAATTACGCTTGAAGAATCATATTTTTTTTAAATCTCAGAAATCAGATTTTTCAGTTTAGCATCCTCTGGGCTAATATTTGTTTCAAATGTCTCTGAATAATCTTTGAACAATATCCAGGCCAACCGCGTATTTATATCCCCAAATAAGGACATATTTTGTAATGAAAAGCCCAAGCACTAATTTTAGACTTTAGAAATCGAGTTTATTGCAAGTTAAAATAAAGTTATTATTTGCAGGGTGTAGAAATACAAACATTTATCCCTCTATACACACCCATACATACACACACACATAATAAAAAAGATTAGAAACGCATCACAAAGACATATGGGGATTTTTAATACCGATGTAGCTAAACAGATTGCCGTGTATTTTGGTTTCTTTTGTTACCTTTTTTTAAACTTTCCTTTCTTAATCCTAATATACAGTGGAGGAAAAACGTATTTGATATGCAATTATTTTATTACAAAAGGTGTAAATTAAATTAAATTCTTACAGAACAACTAGTTCCCATAACTTATGAATAAATAAAATACAGAGTTTTTGTTGTCACCCATAATATACAAATGCCGTCCAGACTGCCATAGCGATGGGCTCGGGTTCGAAGCCCGGAGAAGGCACGGTTGTAACTGTTCGTCCCTTCATAGGAGGCAACGGTGACCACCTATTAGGTGCTTCCGTAATGAAATGGACACCATTTCCGGCCTTTGCAGACGCGCAAGGCTAGTGGCTTATAAATAAAGTGCCAGCCATTATAAAAAATAAAAAAATATTAAAAAAATAACGTGCAAATATCAAGATACGTAAATATTCGAGGGAAAAAAATTACTTGGACTTAATAATTTTAACTTAAAATTTAGTGAAATCAATACTAAAAATAAAAATTAATATTTCGTAAAAAGTCCACTGTTGTCTATAACAGCCTGTAGTCTTCTTCGTATTGATTCTACTAACGTTTTAGTTAGATCTGATGATGTATTACCCCATGTTTTCAAAAAAAATACTTCTAAATTCATTTTTATTTGAAAATTTATGTTTTCTAGCTTCTTGTTGCAAAAAATACCACAAATTCGCAATCGGATTGAGATAAGTGATTGGGGTGGAGTCAGGCTTTGGGAAACTTTATATAAGAGGAATTCTTTTGTAATCCTGAGTCCACTAGCGGCCGAACGGTAAAGCCACTGAACACTGGTAGTTCGGTCCGAGGCTCGAACGGACTGGCTGCATTGCGGTTTTCGTGGCTTTCACCATGTGTATACGAGGCAGAAAGTTCTCCACGAGGGCAGTTCCTCTCCTTAGGCAGATTGCCTTCGAGGCTTTGTCGTAATCACATAAAAACAAAACATCGTTTATAATCCTAGGTGTATGTTTAGGGTCATTGTCTTGTTGGAGCCAGAGTAGTCTTAAATACCCAATTTTGACACGCATTGAAACAGGTTGTCTTTGAATATCTCTCCGTATTTTCCCTCATTCAAAATCCCTTCAGTTATAGCCAAATTATCACGTCTGTTCCAACTCATATTCCCATACTTTACAGTTGGATATATAATTTTAGGATTTAAAGCCATTTTATTTTTTTCTCCAAACAGTTTTGTTGCTATCGGATCCAAACAAGCAAATTTAATTTTATCAGTGAAAGCAGTCTTCTTCCAAAATTCTGAAGGCTTGTTTATATATTGAACTAGTGGAAGTACCCGATGCCAGTTAAGTTAGATGGAGAGTAATGTACAAGTATCTAACAAAATAAGAGAACGATATAACCACTGTAATGCTTAACAAATGCCGATGCAAAAAAGACGTAGTCATACATTTTTCATGGTCATACATTTTTCAATCTGGTGCGATATGGAACCCACGTAAAAATTTTTGATAGAAAAATAAACTAATTCTCTCTCTCATTATATCAGCAACAATGGCAAGCAGTTTGTAATTATTTCCATCTATCTAATCAAATGGTCGTAAGAGCTCAAGTTCGATCCAATATTGCGGCTATATTCAATTTTAGTCGATTAAATGTGGCAAAACATTTATCATATTTGATCAGAAATCAATAACGCGAGCAAACAAACAAGCACACGAGCAGACATTCTTCTTTATATGCATAGATTTTGTAAAACTTGAAACTTTTTCATTAACAAACTCTACGATTTGAAAGCGAGCAGTAGCAACACTTTTAAAAATAAAGCATTTTTATCTCCAATGCGCGAAACTGTTCCCACTCGGAAAAATGAGTGCGAAAATTAGTGCTTTCAGAGTTTTTAATTAATATTTCAGCTGATTAAAATCTTACGAAGATGGGAACAGTAGAAATGGCTTCCTACGAAATAAAGTTTTATTGAGTTTTATTGAAATCTTACAAACATATATAAATAAAAAAACTCGTCTTTTATTTTTTACAAACCAAAACGGACTCGACCGTAAGGCTGAACTACTTATTCTTTACATAAGTCCAATAACCTTATAAAAAATCGTCTGTTTTTTTTCACTAGTGTGCTGCCAGCTTTTTTGAATCTTACACATCCCTCCTTGGGAAGCACATACGTCTCCTTAGAGACCATACACACAGTCGAAATCTAAGTTCCTTGTAAGATCATATCAGTTTCACTGTAACTATTTCGCTGTACGTGTTTCAATATACTTGTATCATTGTATTTCTGCACACACTCACAAAGTCCTACCCTAAATGTGCCATTTAATAATATATGCATGTTTTCATGAAAGTTACAGATGTTATATTAGCCCGATTTATTTTGTATACCATGCTCCCCAGTCTCTGAATCATAAGGTAATCTGGATAGAGCGTCTGCGTTTCCGTGGTGTCGTCCCTTTCGGTAAGAAATCCTTACGTTATACCTTTGTAAGACCAAAGCCCAACGCACGAGCTTGGCTCCGTGGGATTGAGATTGCGGTAAATACGTCAGAGGATTTAGGTCGGATACGACCTGGACTTCTGCTCCAAAAATCCATGTATCAAACTTCTGAAGAGCTGCCAAAACACTGTAGGCTTCTCTTTCAATTGTAGACTATGTGCTCTGACAAGGTGTTAGTTTTCTGCTGAAAAATGCTATTGGGTGTTCTTTCCCTTGATCATTTGTTTGAGACAGACAGGCACCAATAGCTGTTGCTGACGCGTCAGTATATAATTGGAATGGTTTATTTAGTACAGGAGTAAACAGTGATGGGATATCGGAAAGCTTTTGCTTTAGTTTCTGAAAAGCTTTTTCTTCTTCATTGCCCCATGGGATGTTAGAGGGTACTCGTTTCCTTGTCAAGTTGTCAAGGGTAACACTAAAGTGGAAAAATCTTGAATGTAATCATGATAGTAGCTGGCAAGTCCTAGAATGCCACTTACTTCCTTTTTTGTAGTCGGTTTAAGCCAACATAGATTCATAGATTCTACTTTTTCTGTATAAGATGAATGTTTCCCAGAACCTATAATATGGCCAAGGAATTTCACTTCCCTTTTTCCAAAATCACATTTTTTCATCACCTAAATTTACAGTAAGACCTACTCTTCGTAAGGTTTTAAGTACCTCTTTTACGTGTTTTAAATGTTCTTTCTAGTCTGCGGAAAAAATTGCGAAATCGTCGATATATGAACTATAGTACTTTTTGTGTGGGCTTAAAACTTTGTCCATTACTTTTTAAAATCTACTTCCTGCATTTTTCATTCCGAATGGTAATATTTTCCATTGATAATGGCCTGAGTACGTCACCAATGCTGTAAAATGCGTGTCGTCTTCTTTCATCGGGATCTGCTAATATCCCTTCGTCAAGTCTAACACTGTGAGGTATTGCGCTTTTCAGATCTCGTAGAGTCGCTCGTCGCATGTTTCATTGGATATGCGTCTGGAACAGTAAATTTATTTTACAATCTAAAATCAACGCACAAACGTGCATTCCCATTCTTTTTTGTCCCCAGACCGCAGGATGAGTCCATCGCTATCGGTATGCTCTATTAATTTCAAGCTTGAGCAACTGATCAATTTGCCTATCAACTTTTTGAAGTATAACCGGGATTCGATATGGGCGTAATTTTTGGGAGTGCACCCGGGAATAACTCTGACAGAATTCGCATCAACTTTCGCACTGTGCTACTTAAAATATCTGCGAACTTACATAATATATTGGCGAGTTCGTGACACTGTTGCTCCTCCAGTCGTTTATGACAATTTTGAATATACCTCCTAATATCTTCTACTGTCCTTTCATTTTGGTCAGTGGGAGCATAATGTATATCTCCAAAGTCATTATCCTGTCAAAGATTAGTCCTACCTGTTGCACTCTTGACTTATATGGACGCAATTATTCACGTGAAATTCCCTCGAACTTCCACCTTCCAAGCGAACTAAAGCAGAATGTGGTCTTGTTAGCTTTACGATGGTGGCTGCTCCTTGCCAGGTATTTAGCAATTTATGCCGTGATGATGGAACCAAGAATAACACTGGATCTCCTTCGAATGTTTTTTCGCGTGACCTTATATTATACCTACGAAAGCAATCACTCTGTTTTTTATTCGAGTTATCATATGCTATAGCGTGAGAACTTCGTAGTTTATCTTGTAAATCATTTAAATAGGATTCAATCGTACGAGAAGCTGTGATCGGTATATCTCTCTTGCCAGTCCAAAAGTCCTTAACATATGTTAAGCTCCTCTTGGAAGATGACCATACACCATTTGGTATGGAGAAATACCAGTGGTGGTGTGAGGAACTTCAGGGTACGCGAATAACAAATACGGAAGATGCATAATCCCAATCACTGTAATGGTCTTGAATGTTTTTGTTCAACATTTCTTTCAGTGTCCTATTTCATCATTCTACTACACCCATACTTTCTAAATGACCTGGCGTAGAAAATCTTTAAGCTATCCCCAAAACATCTAAATAGGCCTTCGTTAGCTACAAGGAAAACTTAGTTCCTTGGTCAATGCAGATTATTTTGGGAAAACCTGTTTGTGTAAATATTTTCATGAGAACATCACAAGTCGTTTTCGCTTGTTACACTGAACTACTTATTCTTTACATAAGTCCAATAATCTTATAAAAAAATCGTCTGATTTTTTTCACTGAGTGCTGCCAGCTTTTTCTGAATCTTACACACGAATTTTTGGAATCTTGAATAATGCATTTGATGTTTGGCAATGCTATTTTTTTTCATCGTAAAACTTAGAAATTTTTTTATTAACAAACTCTAGAATTTGAAAACGAGCAGTGACAAGAACTCTCGACATAAAGCAGATTTTCACCTCCAGCTTGCCAACCATTTGCAATAAAATTTGTAATTTAAACCATTTGCAATAAAATTATTGTAGAAATTTGTACTGTTCAAATACGTTTTTTCAATATGGGTTAAGTACACTACATTTATCTGCCTAAGGAAAGGGATGCCTTCGGAGAAGTTTTTCTAAGGGAAGCTGGCTCGTGTCCACTTTACATATGAGGAAAAGCACAAAAACGCCCATCCAGTTAGCCCGTTTGTCTTTAATCGAACCTAGGTCAAAGTGTCAGGATTCAGCAAATTTATCGCTCAACCTCTAGTAGGTCCTGAATTTTACCTGGAATTGAACTGTTGTTCAACTGCAACATATTCCCCATTAAATCCAAAAAGGTTTGATGCGCAACCTACACGCCTCTGGTACGTTGACTGACAGAGACCAATGAATGAAAGAATGTTATAAAAGGCCACCAGTGAAGGCAATATGTCAATGAATTATCAAATGCCATCAATGAATGCACTTTTCTTTATCGCTGAAAATAGCTGAATAGACAATAATTCAATCCTCGTCACTCTTGAAGATGTTAATGTCATTGCTAGATATAGACTCAAAAAGGTACAAAGAGAAATCCATTAAGAAAGACCATAAGATATGTGAAATTGATGCAAACAAAGAAATCACAAAGATCACTACTAGACTGAGAACACGCCATTTTGGAGAAATGAAAATTAATGAAGATGGTATCAGATCAAATAGGAACTACAGAAACTGCCCCGAAATGAAGCTATCTCCAGAACACATCTTCACCTCTCCGGCAATAATTGCAGCTCTGCAAAGCTTACGGAAATTCCCTTTCCAGGAAGAACTATATAGTGAAAAGATAGTGGAACTGGCAAAATCCGTGATTTCCACGCATGGATCCATTTGACTTCTCAAAGGACACGACACCAACCTTCCAACCAATCTGAATAGCAAAATTTACAGATAAGGAAGCAAAAATTCTATTACTAACCCATCAGCTGCAGAAACTTCTCTTTTGTGCATTCCGACCATCAAGTATTATGAGTTTACTGGTCCTTTCCTTAAATTGAATCCCTCAGCATGCCTAGACAGATCTATTGTAGAGACATTAGATTATTTCGAAGGAGCAGATATGAAAAATGAGCAATGCCCTCGCCGGGATTCGAACCACTGACTTCTCCAATACGCGCCGAGTGTGCTGACCACTACACTACGAAGGCATGCTAAGAAGGCGTGAGAAATGCTTTATACTATGAGGTACAATAATTTACGCTGAGGTAACCTGTTTCATCTTTGAAATTTGTATAATATGATAGTGAAAGCTTCTGATTTGCATCTCTTTATTTCGTTAGAATATGAGTACCTTTCTTCAAAACTCACTATGCAACATATATGTTATATACTAAGCTGTAAAATACTAGTAGTTTAAACAAATATGAATTGCGTTGTGTTTGTACCCTTTTAAATTTCGTTTCAACAACCCGAAGAGCCTTGCTACTGGTGAAACCATGTTGTGTAATCAGAAATTCAAGTAAACACATAAAATCAATAATACTAACTTAGTTTATTACTTTCCTTAAAACACTGATATCAAACAAATTTACTAACATAAAATTATACTAGTCCCCGGGAACTACCTTATTTAGTTTAGAAAACAAATAGCTAAACATTTATATATTTTCCACAAATACTGCAATCTTAGACAGTAACCACTTCAATTCAAATACTATTGTTTAAGTAATAACTATTTTTATGAGTTAAGATACAAATTAAAATTTTCTATTTCATTTTTCAGTTGTAAGGTTCTTACACCTTATTTATCCCAGAACAAGAGAAAATTCAAATAATGAAGTACAGAGTTAAGTACCTATAGTATTGCACCATAAGGGGAAAAAAAAATTATACCTTTAACTAGAGCAATTTAAGACTGCTCACAAATTTCTTCAGATCTCAGTTAAATCAGCAAATCTTCAAAAATATTAAAGATTTAAATTTTCTACCTTTCAAAATTCTTTACAGCAAACATTTAAATAAAAGTTAAATTCTGATAATAATAGAATCTTTAAAAAAATTCAAGAAATAATTAAACCAGAGAATTTTGGATGAAAAAAAAATCTTTAAGAATTTAAGTTAACATTAAAGTTCAAAAAGAAAAACTTCTTAACTGACGGAAGATGTGAACCTGGAGATTTGGGGGTTCGACGGCAGCTTGGCGGACACCGAACATTCGAAGAATACCCAGTACGCAGGAACTTGGAAGTTTCATCCAGCCTTCTGTATTACGAACTTCAGAGCCATCAGGAAACTCAGGTCGGAACACAGGTTGCTTGGCTATTGATTTTTTCTGTTCTTATAAATTGAAGAAGCGGACTGAGTCTTCATCAGATGGTAGAATTGACGAAGAAATATTTACTTTCCATTTTGAAGGACATTATTTCTGTGGTAGTTGAAGCATGGAAATATAATTTTCTTTCATTTCCTTTTCTATTGCAGAATTATTTCATTTACATTTTTGAAGGACTATTTCCGAAGCCATGGAGTAAGACGTGACAGGAGCCATAAGCCCCCCGTTAAAAAAACAAATTCATCCTTTCTGTTGCAGCAACAAGATGCCCAAGGCGCCCGAGAAAGTTATCTTCTTGTCAGCCGAATGCAAAAACGAAAACGTCCCAACAGCTTCGCAATCCCACCTGCACCCGCTTTTTGTCAGGTCCGGACACTAGATATCGCCAAAACTCGCCAAAAGGGTGAATAAACTGAAACTCTACCCCTCACACAAACCCCTGCTAATATCGTCCAAAAATCGAGGAGTTGAACTGGAACAAAAATCCGAATCTCGCCAAGCCCGCCAAAAGAAGAACCAAGAATTCGACGTAGGCGTGGGAAAACCAGCAAACCTAGGCAACGGACAAAAATTCCTAAGCAAAGGCTTGGAAATCAACTGCAAAAGTGACGCTTTTCAATCCTTTCCCCCTCAACCAAAAAAAATACTCGAAGTGCAAAAATTCGTTGAATAATTAACTGTAACTTAAAAACTGTTTAAGCTAGAGACTTGAAAGTACTCTTAAATTAAAAGGCTAATTTTTCTGCATCCAATGATATAAGTTAAATGAGAATCAACCTAAGTTAAGTAATTTTAAATCAAGTTTATTACCTACGAAAGCACCTAATTCCATTGTCTGTTTCAACGCGTTTACGAGTAACCAGTGGAAGAGACGTACAAATCTTAAAGTACCAAAACCACTAATTAAAATTAAACCAAAGCAAATATAAATACAAGATATTAAATAAAATAACGTTGTGTAGCATAAATTTAGAATAATGAAAATTAATCTCAAGTCAAACTTAAATAATTAAGTGTTACATGAAAATTTGCTACACAACATATAGTGCTTCAGTTTTTTCTCTATCATTATTGCTCTAAATTATAAAAACTGTATATTAAATAATAATTTAAACTTTAATTAAATATTAATTAACAATTAAATTCTATTACTAACCGATCAGCTGAAGAAACTTCTCTACTACACACATACTTAATAAGAATAAAAAATGTTACTGCGCGTTGTGGCTAAAGTGCAAATGCTCTGTGGATGAATTATTTATCCGCATCTAGTACTAATACACTAGTATCTAATGCTAGTATACCACTATCTTAAGTACCAAATGTCTAGTTTCTTTCTACTTTGCAAATTTTTCTAGTTTTTATAACTAGTGCTCTTAAGCTGTTGAAATGTGATTTTATTTATTATTGTGCTTGTTTTAAACTAATAAATAAAAATTCCTATTTCTTTTTAAGTTAAAATTTTTATTTTTGCAACTGTTTGAAATTATTTCTGTATATAATTGTAATATTTCTCTTTAGTGCTTTCATCTAACCGATTAACAGAAGTTGTTTTTGCAGGACAAGGAGATATTTGGCAATAAGGTACATCCTCAAAAAGAGATCGAGGACAACCTCAGCAACAAATCATTTAATGGCTTCAAGGACAAAGATGTTATAATCGAAAAACCGTCCAAAGAGACTAGTCGCTCTTCACAGTATGGATCAGATGATGAGAAGAAAGATGCCAGCAAAGAAGATCTTGGAGAGGGTGAGAATTTAACTATTTTAAACTCACATATTAAATTTAAAAGGAATTTCCTTGTATACGAAATTTCTACATGAACTTAACGTTTTAAGCATATTGGAAATAATGTTTTGTTTTAAAAATCGGAAGAATTGAAATTATTTAAGTGCAAATAGACACTTGCTTAAAATTTGAAAACTTGAAAATTTTTATTCTTAGTACATTTGATAATTTAATGTTTTTCATTGTCTTATTTACACGTATGTTTCTCCATTTCCCTTATTTTACTCTGCAGCCTTTTCAGCCTGTAATTTAGGAACTACCTTTTTATTCTGGTTTACAAAGTTCTAAGTTTGTACAAAATCGAAGTTCTAAGAAAGTAACATTGTAGAATCATTAGGTTTTTTTATGCAGGAGACATGGAAAATGAGCAATGCACTCGCCATGATTCGAACCTGGACCTCTCGAATGCGCGCCAAATGTGCTACCGTTACACCATGAAGCCAAGCAAAAAGGAGCGAGAAAATTTACTTATTATGATTCATGCCATATAGTCTTAAAGAATGGCCAGTAAAGAAGATTATCAGAATCATTAACATAGAAAAGTATGACATATGCAATTTAATAGCAATAGCTGTTAAATTATATGTATTTTGTATAAGAAAGACAAGGATGAACAAAAAGATATGTTGCTCAAGCAGGTAAAAGTATTCAATAGTGTTAACATACAAAGAAAGGAGAAAGATAATTCAAAAATAAAAGCTGAGATATTATATAGAAATACAGTAAAAGCAATTTCAAAGACCCCTGAAAGTGTTAACTTATAGCTAAAAGGTATAAAAAAATTTAAGCTTTAATATTTGTGTGACCTGATATCATTGACAAAATGGATGAGGTTTTTTTAGGTGTCATTTTAACATCCGTAAGAATAATAACCTTATATACTGCCCATTTTAAAGGGCGACTGGGGTTAGGGAAGGCAATCGCAAAATCCTGGTGGTGAAGACTCATCATTCACCACATTTTTATTTCCAGGCGCTACTGTAGAATCATTATATTTTTTTGTTGTTGTTGTTGTTATGCAAGAAACATGGAAAATGAGCAATACCCTCGCCGGAACTCAAACCTGGACCGAGTGTGCCGAACCTGGACCGACGCCCTGAGTGTGCTACCGTTACACCACGAAAGCATGCAGAAAGGAAGGAAAAAATACTTATAACATTGTTACTTCTTAAGCTTTAGCGTCTCACCTTCTTGGGAAGCATAAACTAAATCGAGGTTCAAGCTGGATTCTAACAGACTTATCGCTATTTCAAGTAAGAATATAGAGAACGTAGTAAGAAGCGTGTAAAAGACCCTTTTACACGTAGTAAGAAGCGTGTAAAAGAACTCAGTTAGTTCAACAGAAGGCACTCTTGTGCTTACGGTATAAGGTATATCTCCTACATTCTTAGCTTGCCTTCGTGGTGTAATGGTCAACACACTGAGCCGGTATTTCAGAGGTCCGTGGTTCGATTCCCGGCGAAGGCATTGCTCATTTTTCATGTCTCCTGCTTCGAAAAAACCTAATGTCTCTACACTGGCGTCCGAACTAAAAAGGGTGGTAGATGATGATTCTCCATCCCCCCGATTTGGCGATTGGTCCCCAAAACCCCAGTCGCCCTTTAAAAGGGGGAGTACATAAGGTATTTCTCCCGCCTTCTTCGCATGCCTTCGTGGTGTAGTGGTCTGCATGCTCGATGCGTAACCGAGAGGTCCGTGGTTCGATTCCCGGCGAAGGCGTTGCTCATTTTTCATGTCTCCTGCTCCTAAATAACCTAATGTCTCTACAACGGAACCAGCCAGGATTTATGATGCAACTCAAAATGATAGAAATTCGAATTAAAACTAACTTATTCAAAGTTTACACAGAAATAAATGTCGCGCAAGTTGGCTCAAGCCTATACCGGCATGACAAGCTCTATTGGCAAGGATAACGCAATGCCGAAGACAAACAAAAAACTTGCCTTACAGGAATTACGTCCAAACTCGGGAGACCATCCAAGAGGGCGCAGTCCCCGGGGTCCTCTTCGGACTTTATACAAAGCCTAAGAGTAACTGAACGCTCGGACAAAAAATGTTCGAAAACAGCTATGACCCCAAGGCATCACTCCGGGAGCAACAAAAATGTTCAAAAGGGCGCTCCGTCAGTCCCCCCCACACACGGGCAAGGACAGAATGGAGCCAAACCCCCAAAGATAGTCAATATCTAACTATGTTGGGACCCCACAGCCAAAAACCAGACAAGACAGTACTACGCGGTCCCTGCCAGCCTGAATCTACCACCGTAAAAACGATGGTTCTAGTCACTGTGAACGCTGATTATATACCCCACTGGTCGAGACTGCCTAAGTACAGATCCTAACCAGTAGCATTCCAGGAATTTCTGTGTCGAAGCTATAGTAGAACTGCAATTAGTAACGTGGCCTTCAGCAGGCGGAACAAGCTTTTATTAAACAATCTAAAACCTTCCTTTAAATGCTATCTCCTTCTACCTAATTTGAATACGCGCGAATTAAAAATTAGCATTCTAGCATGGAAACGGAAAGCGAGAATGATAGTAAAGGTATTGAAAATAAAATAACTAGCTAGATAAAAATAATATATCATCACAACCATATAAGTTATTTTCTTTCTCCTTTCCACATGCTTTCCTGCTGTAACTGGAAGCATGCTCGATGCATATTCAGGAGGCTTGGAGTTCGAATCTCGGCGAGCGCAGGACGGATTTCTTCACTTTCCTAACGTCAATATAGACCAAATGACTACAACCTTCGGTGTATAATCTTATAAGCCATATAGGGCTTGGCACACTCATAGGGCTGCGTGAATTTTTTGGCAGAAATCATTGCTTGAAATACTGTTTAATCTTTGCTTACGGTTTTGTGGATACCTTCAGTGGTATTAAAATAACTATTTTAAAAATAAGGATGATTGATAAAATAGCATAATAACTATTTTAAAAAATGGTCCTTTAAGTGAAGGAGAAAGTTGACTTTCAGTGATAAATAAGCACTCAAATAATGAATAAGCTAGGTATTTGAAAACTGTGAGTTATACTTTTGCTGGAAACCACTTGACGAAAACAGAACTATATAATAGCACATTGGTCACGCAAGAGAAATCAGTTATTCTTATTGAGCGTTTTCAAACGGAATGCTTTGAATTCCCTTCAAAGGTCTGTCCATTATGTTTTTATAAAATGTAGAATTTACGACCTATCTCTTAGAAACAAATCCTTTGTAAAACAAAAAAAAAATGTCATGGTCTACCAGCGGCCGAATGGTAGAATCGCTTAACACTGGTAGCTAAGACCTGGGTTCGATTCCAGGAGAATGGCTTATGCATGGGTGTGGTTTTCCCCATGTGCTACGTGTATACGAGCCAGTTTCCCTCAGAAAATCATCCATGAAGGCAGCCTTTAGGCAGATAGCCCTCGTGAACTTTGCCCTAATCAGCTAAATGTAAAACAAAAACGTTCACCAACATGGTCTTTCAAAATTTACAATATTTTGTTATACAAAAATTTTTTGTTTACTCACTTTACATCATAAAAATTTAGATAATGCTCGTTTATATTCATTTTGAATAGCGTATTTATTACCTACTTTTAAGAAGTGGTAAAATTTGATCTTTTTTCCAAGTTATTAAAATGATATGATTTTTTTTAATAAACTAATCGAATAAATTTTTTTCTGTAAAACCTGCGTATGGAAAGATTAATTTTCTCTTTTCCTTTTAATCTCTATTTTAGGTGTGGTACTGCAAAGTAACAAAGTAATTTACGCATACTCTATTACTAAAACTAAGCATTCAGAATCTCATAATAGTTAATATATGTATTATTATTAATATACAGTAGTTGAAAAGATTTTTAAGACTACTTCTAAATACATGTATAACTTATGTTTTATTTTAATAACTGAAACATTTTCAGATGTTATGGCTGGGACAGATATTAATCCTCAAACAGAAGGTGATGTTGACACAGATAAGTTGGAAACCACGACAGCTGACGTAATAATCGCTGAGTACCCCGCAGATTGCTGCCCGGATATTTGTTACAGGAAAATTGCTTGCTGCGCAGAAGAAGCCAACCCAGAATTCTGGGCGAACTGGAAGGAGCTGCGAGGCAAAACGTTTATACTGATAGAAGACAAATATTTTGAAACCGTTATCATAACTATGATTATGATAAGTAGCTTAGCATTGGTAAGTGTGCACTATATATATTAGAACTCCAACATATCTAAAAACGTTATTACAAATACTGTTATTGACCAAATTAGCGAAATTAAAAAAGTTTGCTCTGAAATAGAAACGCAAAAAGAAGAAATTCTAATTCTTACCAAAATTTTAAAAAATAATGAAATTCCTTTAAAATTCATTAACAGTCTTTTAAAGAAAACTGAAGTAATCTACACATTGCACATCGTTTTAAAAGTATGAATATTTTATCTGAAACCTCCGAAAGAGAAGAATAAAGAAGGATGTTTTAAAAGATTTATAGGATTTTTTATTTAGTTTTATTTTTGTATTTTATATTTTTTCTCTTAATTACTATTCTATTACTAAAAAGGGCTTTATATATACTCAAATCCGTCATGATAAGCCCATGACGTGAAGATATTTTACTTTTCTAACAATAGTTCCTTTACTTCTTTTTCCAACCTTTTACTGTAATTTTAAATAATAAATTTAAAAATCTAAAATTCAACTTTATGAATTTTTCTACACTTATACACAAAACCATTATGAAACACTTTTTGATGACTGTTCGGGCATCTATTTTAGTCTAATTTTTAAAGAATAATTGATTTTTAAATTTAATTAAAGTTTTACACTGAATGATTTCCTTTATTCCCATTTTTTAAAAAGTCAGAATTCACTAAATTTCATTCAATTAATAAAGTAATCTTTTCTTTGCCAAAAATTAAAATTTACTTTGAAATATTTAAAAATTTTTTTATTTCAAAATTCCATCTTTTAATCCAAATTTTAGCCTTTTGAGCAATTACTTTCTCGCCAAGGATTTTTAATTTCGTCAATGAAGCCAAAATGGCAAACCTGTACGTCGCTACTATAAGGTAATTATTCGCATCGATTGGGGTCTATTGAATGTGCTCAAAGTTTTTAATTACTTCTTGTGAGTTAAATATTTTCACCTAAGTTTAAACGTTTTAAATTCTTTGAATTATTTGCTATATGTTCAAAGGCAAAAATTTTGATTTAATTTTTTCACTGAAGTATTTTATTTTTAGACTTTCGTTTTCAATTCTTTAAATAAAACAGAATTCTCTTTATTTAAAGTTCAAGATTCTAACTAGAATTTACGGTGTTTCTCCTTGCTTTGGGGAAGGGCCAGAGTTTTCGGATGAACTATTATAATTCAAATATATCAAAATAGTTCATCGGCTAATTCTGGATACAGAAAAGCAAATATTTTTGTAGAAGAGAGATTTCAATTGATTTCAATATTCCTTCTCCTTGAAGAAGAAACATTGAAGTTCATTGAATTTCTTTTATATTTTTGTTCATTTTTCTTTAAATTTCATTAATTTTTTTAAGTGGGGTATTGCATGTTTGAAAAATTTTGATTTAACGTTTTTACATTCTTTGGAACATTTATTATGGATTATTTGAAATTTATTAATGATAAATTTCAATTTTGTCTTTGTGAAAAATTAGTTCTAAATTTCTTACTTTATGCCTTTAATAATATACATATTATTTTTAAGCCATTTACTGTTTATTGAATAATGTTCGTAGAGGAAAAACTGCGTTCTCTTAGGTTATAAAATTTAATTCGAATTAACTTTCTTTCTTCTTCTTGCTGAATATTATTCGGCTCAGAGAAATTATTACCGTCTCAATTTAAAGCATACAAAACGAACGTCAGTAATACTGTTACAAATTTTGTACTTAGATAGATAATTTTAGCAGAATTATAAGTAAAGTTGCTGTATTCCGGTTTAACATGAAACATCTAAACAGAAAGCTTTGCCGGAAAAGTAAGGATACAGGGGCAAGTGCATTTAACATTGAATAAACGGGTATCTCGGAATTTGGCGAGATATCGCCAAGCTGACAATGATTTGGCGACTTTTTTTGTCGTCACATTTGGTGACCATTTGTCAGCACTTTGGTCGGGTACTGTATCACCACAATATGTATTGAAATTGAATAAATTGTAATTGACCACTTTGTCAGCTGTAACAGTAATTCGACCCTCGTATTGCTTTCCAGTAATTTCGAGAAGTAGAAAATACTAGAAATATCTCGGCGGCCGGTTCAAAACTACTTAATACCGAAGAGAGAGATCTACTCTCAGTTACTTAAAGCAAAAAAAAAATCTGAAAGCTTTCAGATTTTATATTACGCCAAAAGGGGTGTTTCTTTAACGTTTTATGTGTTACCTTTATTTATTAAATATCATTTCTTCGAATTTAAACCATAAAATTCAATTCAACAGCAATATCACAAAATAATTTAGTGGTATAAGGTGTCCGCCGAAAACATCGCCGTCGTGGTGTAAAACGTCCTGGGCGAAAAAAAAAGCAAAGATAAAATATCGCAGTTCTGAAACATCGTGGTACAAAATATCGTGGTCGAAAATAAAGCGATTCAAAAACTTAGCTGTTTAAAAACATCGTCTTCGAAAATATCGTGGTAAAAAATAAAGTACCCTCAAATCATCGCATGACGCATGATGATAACATCGCACACATGCGTTTTCGGGTTTTAAAAGCTGTAAATACATAATACAAAAACTTAGCTGTAAATACATAATCGCATAATGATTTGGGAGCGCAAGAAGGAAAGAGAGATTCTTTTTTACTTCCATATTTCATATTTTTGAATGAACTAATAAATTTTTGCTGAAAAAATAAGAAGGAAATTTAAGCATTTTAAAAATTGAAAATGAGTAGAAAATTAATGAAAATTATAGAATTTAATGGAATTTTAAATTTACAGAGTTAATTAACAAAGGTTATTAATAAATTAACCTTTTTTATAAAGTATTATCGATAATTTTTTAATGAAAATTACAGTCTGAAAGTGCTTAGGAAAAAATTAGATAAATAACTGCATGAGGTTAGCTCTCTAAAAATTGCTTAGTTAATTATCAGATTATTTTCTTTCACATTTGTTAATCTGATATTGTTTTAGTGGAACTCCGGTTTTGTTTCCGTTTTTGTTTCCGCAATAAATTTTTCGGATGGTGATTTCTTAGTTATGAGGAACATCAGTTACATAATATGTAAGTATGAGATTTGAAAAACGCATGAGTGCGATGTTATTGTCATGCGATGATTTGTAGGTACTTTTTTTTATCACGATATTTTCGACTACGATGTTTTTAAACTGCAAAGTTTTTGAACCACTTTATTTTGGACCACGATATTTTGTAACACAATGTTTTTGAACTACGATGGATTCTCTTTGCTTTCTGTTCTCTCACGATGTTTCGTACCATGACATTTTCACCTTGCGTTTTTTTCTCTGCGATGTTTTCTTCCGCGAGGTTTTCGCCGCGAGGTTTTCGGCTATAACCATTTAAAAACATATCTTTAGATTTTCCGATACACAGTCTTGCACGCTGAAGATATTTTTTATGGGGGGGAGGTGCGGTGTCGCCATTGCTCATTTTAAAATCGTTGAGTTTATTAATCAAAAACTGGTTAAGAGTTTCACAAAATATGAAATAGATAATAAAATAAATTCCAAATTTGGGCTTTCAGATGGCCATATTCCAGTGTAGGACTACATTATTCAAAATTTGATGTCTCTAGGTACCGTTGTTTTTTCACAGTGCGAGAAACATACATGCATTTGTGCAGATTCTTCATTATTTAATTTCTTTAAATATAATGCAGGGCTCTAATATTTGGTGGCAACAATTTGAAAAGTGAAACGCCATTTTATAGTGGAAGACGCAAAATGCCAAAACGAAATTAATAATCCTTCTAGGCAAATTGTCTCATTCCGTTAAAATATATAAAATGGACTGACTAGATCATATTCTCAAAATCAGGAAACGAGAAAGCACATTATACGAACTGTGATGGACGAGGACTGCCAGTTATTTATTAGCATGCAATTCTTATGTTCCATATGAGACTGCGCATGTTGTTGTTCTCTAATGTAAGGTTTCTTTCGCGACGTATTTACGGTCTCCGTCGTCCTTTCGCAAGGAGCTAATAATTTCTAAGCACAAGTTTTATATTTATGAGGTAAATGAGTCATAACTGCAGAGAACTATTACGAGCCCAGGATGCACGACTCCAAATTCATTGCTCAGTGGAGAAGGCAGCATACGCGGCTCTGGAAGAAAAACAAAATTCATAAAAATCTCCCAAAAGTCTAAGATAAGTCCCATTTCCATTTCTTCCTGTTTGTGAAGAAAAAGTTAGATTATAATAACTAATAATACATACTATGTGTCATATATATTTCCTCGTTTAAGTAGCATATGTTATGCAGTTATAAGTAGTTTATAAATATCGATAGCAATTTAAAAATTGTTTTATGTTTTAGACAATTTAATAAGGCACTAAATTTGTATTTTATTTCAACAGGCGGCAGAAGATGTAAACCTGAAGTACAGGCCTATGTTGAAAATCGTGTTGACGTATATGGACAAAGTTTTTACCGTCCTCTTTTTCTTCGAAATGTTAATTAAGTGGTTAGCTCTTGGTTTCAGAAAATATTTTACGAATGCCTGGTGCTGGCTTGATTTTGTCATCGTCCTGGTAAGAAAACTGAAGATATTTTGTCTTTCTTTGTTTTTATTTCATACAAGAACTATAAAAGTTATAAATTATTTCACAAATCTGAAATTACCTCTGTTATTTCTAGAAGCAATTTAGCACGCAGGCAATATGATATATTTTCCAGGAAAATTCCAGTGTCAGGCAGTTCATTTCTTTACATATTTTATTGAAATTCCATTTTGAAATCGATTATTAAATAATTTGGTTATTCAAAATTTTCAATATTAATTCAGTGTAACAAATAATAAATATTTTCGTTGCGGAAGTGTTTATAAAATACTGCTCATCAAAATCAAAGGGTAATCTGAAAAATTATGCTCGTTAAAATTTGGAAACAGTATCCAGTGATGTTATTATGTATCTTAATTAGCTGCACCTGAACTCAAAACAGGACTTTTGTGTTCAGGTTAAAACATGAAGCACAAAGATTAGGCAATGAATATTAGGCAAACGTATTACACAATGAATAAATGTTGGAGTTCGGGTATTTGGAGCTGTTTAATATTAACGTGTCTCTTGAAAGTGATTAGTATTCATTAGTTATGATTCAAAGGCATCATTTAAGTGAAGGACAAATGTGGTGGTTTATTGCTAAATTCGAGGATGGGGGGGGGAAACACAGATGGAAGTCGTTCAAGATATTCCTCCTGATAAGTACTATATTAAGAGCTTGTAGCTACTTTTGAAGCAATAAATCAGTTAGTAGAATGAATCAGTTGAAGGAATAGGATGAATCATCAATGAATCAGTTAGTCTGGTGAAGGACAAACCCGAAGTCCATTTTCTGTCAGAGTCTGCTGAAAGTAATCGTGAAGCGACAGCAAAAGAGTTGGTTTTAGACCTTCAAGATATCAAGGAACTCGAATCAGTCGTTGTACAATTGCACGAAGTCGTCAAGAGGTTGGGCGTTATGTGAGAAAACTTTCAAAGAGTGTGGGGGAGATATCGTGAATTCCCAGATACAAGGAAGATAGCCGAAGCGATGCATAGATATTTTATTCGCATCACTATTACAACGCACAGACACAGGGAAAAATTGCTGTTTACATGCATTTAAAAATATTAATAAATTTCCAAGATGTTGACGCATTCAGAGACGAGAAAAAAGGGCTGTAATGGCGTCCGTCACAGCTGTTCTCTAGCTCGCTGGCAGAGCTTCCAGAACTTTCTCATAGAGACACAACATCGAACAATCTGCTTGCGCAAGCTAAGTACCTCGGATGAGCCTCGTTGCCACCTAGCATTACGGAATACTGTCTAGAGTCCATTACAGTGGCTTATATGCCACCCATTACGTCTTCCAAAGCGGTCCCTTTAAGATGATTTGTCGCTTAGCCAATGGAGTTAAAAGAAATGGGAACGTGTACAAGTCCAGGTATATTTTTTGTACTATGATTTTAGATTTTTTTTAATTTGGAAGCATCGAGATGTACGCAGCTTACGTTTTCTTCTTCATGAAAGATTTCGTTTCCATTGAAGCGATTTCATGGTTTGGGGTGGAATCATCCGAAATCACCGTAACGAGCTGTACATATTTGATGGAAGTTTTGGAAGTATTCACAGATATGCTGACGAGGTATTAGAACACCATGCTAGACTGTTTAGAGGTATCATTGATAAAAATATTTTGATAATGGATGACAAGGCTCATTCTCATCGAATATCTCTGTTGTCAGAATACCTGGACGCAAAAGATATCACTCGAAGAGGTTGACGAGCATGATCACCAGATCTGAACCTTTTAAACATGTGAGATACTTTAGGCAGCAGAAAAGCAACATGTTACATGCCTTCCTGAATATTACAGTATTTCAAAAGTGAATTTTCAGAAAAATGGAGTGCAATTTCACAAACCTTGATCAACATTTGAGTTAAAATGAGACCCCGATTAACAATTATTGGAGGAGTTAAAGCAACATGAATCAGCGTAATAAATTTATAAATATTACGCAGATTCTTGTTACTTTAGCTTTTCCATTATCTTGATCAACAGTCTGATAAATTTTACAACTACAACATCAAGGCGTTAGTTTTGTATTTCTGTAAAACATATTCATATTATACAGAGATTTGTTGCAAACCAGGATAGATCATTTTCCACCCTTATAAACTTCCACAAATTTTACTAATTATTTTAATAAATAACATTTTTTACATTTTTTCAATAAATAACAGTTAAGATTTATTTCTGTTAATTTGTTTTTAATTTTCACGAGCAGTAACTTTATTACAGCTTATTTTCATATTCTTCTATTGAACAATATATTATGTCTTATATGTGCATTTATGTATATATATCAAGAAAATACTATTAAACCTAATTTCCGTTACAAGTTTTTTATGTAGAATAATTATATTGAACATTAATAGGGCGCCCGTTTGCACATGTTTCATTCTGTGATCCCTGAGAAAATTCATAATAATATAATAAGCAGTACTTAAAATTTGTCATGTTATCTAAACAGAAAGTAGCATTATTTTTATTTATTTATGTGTAACTGAATTAAATTTTAAGATTTGCATTTAATGCTATCATACAAATTTTATTTTATGTAACGTACATTAAACAAGTTAATGTTTGTGGTTTTTCTTTGCAAACATAAAAGCTTAGATAAAATCTTTTTGAGCAGTTGTTACTGGATATAGTTCTGAACATTTAATTACCTAAAGTAATAAAAACAATTTTCATGACTCTTTTCAGAGCTGCCTCTAAGACACCTGCATTAAAATATATACACTCGTGTGCAAAATGAGGAGAATTATCAAATTTCTGAAAATTATATCAAATACATATTATATCAATTTTCTGAACACTTCTGCATATTATATCAAATTTCTGGATATTATACCAAATTTCTAAAATATTAATGAACAGATTTTAATGAAACTTAGTTTCATATGTCATATATTTAAATATATAAATAACTGAGACATACATATATATATATATACACACATTTATAACAGAGAAAAAGATGTAGCTTTCAAAAGTCATTTCATGTATGCTTGATTATTAGTAAAACTCACAGTGTAGGGATGTTCAAAATCCCTATGTGATATCGAAATGAAAATAATTCTTATATTGGGGTTTCACAGCCAGATACGGTCTCTCAATCAGATAGGTTGCACAGCATAACGGCAGACTGGACAGGAGGCAATTGAGGAGTTCCTGTAACAATTAATCCCATACTTGCAGCAAGGCCACAGGATGTTTATCGAAGGAGAACGACGAGATAAAATTGTCCTCCCAAGAGCGTCTCAGACATGCTGTATAGATTTAAGATCAGAAGACCTGGCTGACCAATCCATGCGGCAAATATCCTGACTTTCTGGGTAATCGTCGACCAGCTGAGCCCTATGTGGACGAGCGTTGTCGTTCATTAACAGGAACTCAACACCAGCGGAGTATGAAAATCGAACATAGGGCTCTAAGATCTCCTCTCTATATATCGTAGCAGTCAGGGAGAATTTGTCAAATACATGCAGGGGTTTGCGGTCTCCAAGATAATACCTACAAAAACCATTACACCTCCACCACTGTAATGATCCTTTTCTCTGATGAGGGAAGGATGGCATTGTGTTATGTCCAGGTCATTTCGATATGGTTCCAGTGTCCTGTAACTATTTCCAGAAATTGCAGATGGCACTGGGCGTTACACTGAGCTCAGTAGACGCCTGAACTTGTATTTGGCTTGCCCTCCAACCCACCGCCAATTCTTCAGTCCGTGGCTACTCATTTTACTTTTGACACCTTATAAAATTTCCCAACTCTTGTGAGAAACACGCCGAATGTCAAGAAAAAACACAGCACGCATATCGCCAAAAACACCTATATCCCCTTCACAATCACAACTCCGCAGACGCGCTTGTTGGCTTACGTATACTGACTGAATTATTCTGGAGATTTCCACAATTCTTTGTCGGCTTATTTAGTACCTTTGATTCAATGCTTTTTGCAAAAATAGACTTAATTTCTATGTTCTCTTAATTTTGCACACAAGTGTATATTCTCCTTGTCTATCACAGTCTGGAATGAATAGGTGAATGGAAACGGGCGCCTTGTTTGGTAAATTCATACTATTGAACTTTTTTTATCATGTGACTAACCCCTCTCTTTTTTTTTTTTTTTTTTGGTTTGTTTTTCGGCTGCTTCTTCTTCAAATTCCTTCCTGCCTACCTTCGACAAACCAACCAATGAATTTAGGTTTCCATATTTAATCTATCGGTGGGATTAATGGGCTACGGCAACATTCCCGCCTTTAAAACCATGAGAACTCTCAGGGCCTTGCGTCCCCTTAGGGCGCTTTCTCGACTGGAGGGGATGAGAGTAAGTAGCTATGAAATATGAGCTGGCTGGTTGGTTGCTGCTGGTAGTGACCCTTCACCCGTTCCCCAACAATCATACACGCAATATGTGATTGTTTATTCCTTCGCCTTTTTGTCTCGTTTCTGTGTTGAGAGTGCAATTTTTCTAATTAGGTATAGAACATAGATATATAATACAACCACAAGATCACAATAACAACTTTATTAGTTTAAATGTATCTCAAATTTTGAATGTCTCTCCAAATCTTTTCACCGTTTTTTAACGCCTTCTTAATGCATTTGGCATTATTAAATACTTTTCATTGTGAAAGTTTAAGTTCAAAGAAGGTAATTATAAGCATATATACATGTGTACGTTGATAGAAAATAAAAGACTGGAATCTAAAGTATCTAAATTTGAAATTTTTACACAACCACATTGAAGCAATGTATGTCATTACAAGGAACAGAGTTAGTGTCCTCAAACTTAGTCTGTAACTCCTATATATTAATTACGAAAAGAAATAAATGCAAATATAACCTTTGACTACGAATAAAATAGAATTGATAGAAAATAAAAGACTGGAATCCAAAGTATCTAAATTTGAAATTTTTACACAACCACATTGAAGCAATGTATGTCATTACAAGGAACAGAGTTAGTGTCCTCAAACTTAGGCTGTAACTGCTATATATTAATTACGAAAAGAAATAAATGCAAATATAACCTTTGACTACGAATTATTTTTTTACTATGCGTTTTCTATCCATGTGAACAAAATATGTCATAAATAAGGTAAATTTAGCATTTGGGATTTTTTGACAAACGGTTTGACCAAACGCTAGGGCACATACGTCACAGCGTAGTTAATGGTGGGATACATATGTCCCACACGTAGCGATCGACTTACTAGAAGCACACCTGTTATTCTGGAAAACTTTATTATATGAAATAGATTTTACATCGCATGGTACAGGGTAAAGCGTTCTTTGCATAACCCAACATTACACATTGGGCAACTCATGTTTGTTCTTTTCTCCATGTTCATTTGTGTACAAAGAGCACAGGGGCGTCTTGATTCTCCAACTATTGGAAGATTATCCGCAACATTCAGGAGATTCTAAGTACTTTTTAAACTTTTAGTGGGACATATATATCCATTAGTAGTCAAAGGGATAAGTAGAAATTTTAAGGGTTCTGTTTTCCTATACAAATTGGATGTATAACGAGGAATAACAAATACGGAATAAGTGAATATAATAATTAAAAAAAAAATCTGAAAGATTTCAGATTTTAAATTACGTCCAAAGGCGCGTTTTTTTAACGTTTCGTGTGCTACCTTTTTTTATTAAATATCATGTACTACGTACTCAAACCATAAAATTCAGTTCAAAATCAATATCGCAAAATCATTTTAAAATGAACATATCTTTAGAATTTCCGTAAGTCTCGTGCGCTGGAGATAAAAATGTTTTTTTTTTTTCCGTACATTGTTGCCATTGCTCGCTTTGAAATCATTTAGTTTGTTAATCAGAAATTCGTTGAAATGTTACAAAACATAAAATCGATAATAAAGCAAATTTCAAATTCAAAATTAGGGCTTCCAGATGCCCATATTCGCAGTAGGATTACGTCATTCAAAATTCGATGGCTCTAGGTTTTATCACAATGCGAGAAACATGCATACATTTATGCAGATTTTTCATTTTTTAAAATTTAATGCAGAGCGATAATATTTAGTGGCAACAATTTGAAAAGTGAAACGGGCATTCAGAGTGATTCGACGCAAAATCGCAAAACGAAAGTAATAGTCCTTCGGGACTAAATCCCTTTGAACTAAAAATATAAGCTAAAATATTACAAATGAAACTGAAGTTTTAAAGTATATTAAGTTCAAGAGAAATGTAGCTTCTGTCTGAGAATCCTTCTGGCATGAATATAGACTGAAATTTTACCTTCCTTTCATTGCAGCATCACATTTTCTAAAATTTAGAAACAATTTATTCCAAATTAATGACTGCAAAAACAAATTTACATTAAAAATTGCGAGTGCCGGAAGCAAAATTATAAATTAAGAGAAATTTATTAAATATAAATTACATCACTTCTCTATTTAATAATTTCATATTTAACGAGCTGTATTTAAAGGCAAAATGTTGAGGTACAGTCTAAAGTGTTAAGCATATAAATCAACGAGTAATAAAAACGACCGGACTGATCAAGAAGTGAAGTTATTCAATTTCTTGATTGAGAACAAATCAAATCATCGTAAATTTAAAACGAAAAGCAAATTAAAAACGCGAAATGCAAATCGAAGTAATTAACTTAATGCAAAATGCGTTTTAAAAGGCAAACGTACTTCGAATGGTCAGAACTTATAAAAAAAGCCATGTTTTCCAATGTAAAATCACTTTTTAGAGTTTACTGTACCGTTTAATTTTACTTAAACATTTAGTTTAAATTGAGTTTCGAACGCTTAGATCTTCATCTTATGAAAAGGGCAATATTTTCGAATGTAAAATAACATTTAAAGCTGAATGATTATATGAAAATAAATATTATAATATAGATATATAAAATTAAGATTTGTACTCATTCAAGTTAAATATATTAAAAATATAATATGCTGAATTATTGAAACAAAATGCTGACGAAATAATATACAAGCAGTAATATATCTGCAGCTGTTTTTCAAAAAATTTCAATTACTTGAAAAAAAATCAAAGAAAATTTTGAATAATTATTGGACAACTTTTAAGTACTAAAAGAATTTAACACATTCAATAAAGATTTAAATAAATACGAAAGGAGAAAAACATCAAATGAAAGTTTCATTACATAAATTATATTAAAATATTTAAATAAGAAAGAGAATAAGACAGCTGTAACATATGTATCATACAAATTATTTGTACTCACTTAGTCTTGCAGTATTTTAGACAACATAAGAACAATAAAACTTATGCTTTTCCATTTATTAGAAGAGATATTTAATAGCTAAGAGTAAAAGAATTTACTTTTACATAGTTATTCAATTTCTACAATTTAAATAATTCGAAATAGTTTCTCTATTTTAATTATTATCATACCTTAATATCAAATATTATTTATTAGCAGTAATTAACATTAATTTAACATTATTTATTAAGCAATAATTAGGTAACGTTTGCACATTTTCTAAGAACATGTAAATATAGTTACTTAAAAGAAACATTAAAATTAGCTAAGCGATCATCAACTTAAGTCAAGGTTTAGTGTAGTATACCTGCGAAACTTCTAGCTTAACTCTATACTATTTTATTTTAAAAATTATTCTGTTCACATCTTTCCTTTAAATAATTTAGACAAAGGACAATAATTCATTCTGTGCTCTCAATCAGAAACGAATTCGGTGTTTGGCGTTGCCTTGTTTGCTGTTGTGATCGTCCTTGTCAATGTCAAATTTTACAGCATCTTGGAATGAATAGATGGAGATATATTGATTGAAGAAAATGTGCAAGACCTCGTTTGTCCCTAGAAACTCATATTCTAGGAAACGAAATTCTATCCCAAACATTTTAGTATAGCGCGCATGGACCTTTTATTTTTTGTTGCATTCGTACAGTCTCTTGAAATTGCATGATATGTTTCTCAATGTATAATCTTATTCGTGTATATTCTAAGGCATTTTTGTAAATATTTTACGATATTAATGATTTTCCATAAACATCGTGAACTTTGCAAATTAATTTTATCTTATTTGCAAATTAATTTCATGGTATTTGCAACTTCAAGAGATTTCATATGCACTGACATTTCAAAACTGATCCTTATGTTTAACATTTAGAAAACGTAGCCTCCTTTGCTAGAGGTAGTAAACCCTATCTTACCCTAATAGAGAATTCCTAAAATTATTCTCACCCTTTATCCTCTCCATACATCAAACAACAGTACTTAACCTGTTACTTGCACATAAAAAGTGTTCATTTCCTTTTTTTAACCTCTGTTTTATCAAGAAAAATGACCTCAGTAAGTATTGATAAAGTATAGACACGGATCAACGGTGAAAAGCATTTAAGCGTTCTAGGACCAGATTACTAAGAGTTTAATCAAAACAAACATAATGATTTGGATAAATTACTGATAATTAAATGTGAAATGCATATTTCGTTCAATTCACTTTATTTTGTTGTGAATCTGTATGTCAAAAATATTGTTGCTTTCTACGGGTTCGTGGATTTGAAGTGATTGATGGCAACACTTGATGAAGAATAAAAGCACAGTTTATTGGTTTGTATTTCATACGACAATTCCAAAGACGCGTTATAGGCGTCGAAAAACTACGATAAACACGCTGAAATAATCAGAAACATAGCCTTCAGGCTACCAGGTTATGACGTTGAAGACAGCTTCACGGCAAAGCACTAAAGTACAGCTTCCGACTCGGTCGATCGCTCTCGAGCTAATCTCTGAACTCAAAGCTCTACTACTGCACTCAACGCACTCAAGATACTCTTCACGATGAAACTGCCACTCCGCGTACAGGCAGTGTATTTATAGCTTTTGACCTGACTTCGAGAACATTCTCGAGAAAACTGCTAAGAATTCGTTCTAGAATGTTCTCACTCCGTCTACAGCACATCGCCTATTTTGTCGCCAAATGGGCGATTGCGCGGCAAATCTGACACCTCTGCCTTTCCTTGCCATTTTCTGGAAATCCTAAACCCGCTTTGCGGACCTACCTTACCGCAGTTGGGCATTTAGCAAAAATATCAGAGTGCTATTTTTCTGAAGACTTTTACTACCTAAATTTTATCCTAAATAGTGCTTTTTGAAGATTAGTAAAAATAGGTAATTTGCGACAGCTCAAGTATTATTTCTATTTATTAAACCCTAAACGGAAATCAAGGTAAAATTTGTAATAACTGTTTACATTACTGGTGGTATTTGAAGCCTGCGATAATAAAACAAATATTACATGTGAAACGAATTCTAAATTTTCTCAAATCCGAAACTGAATTCTAAAATGTTTTAAAAATCCCTTGAATATTTATTTTCTCGAATGAATTCATCTATGGTTGATAACAAGACAAAGATCGCTTTTCCAATTAGACTAATTTTTGAAATCCAAGTTTTACGTAAAATAAATGTAACAACACAGTTCTTTAAAATGTTTTTCTTTAAAATTTGCACATCGACACTGATCAATCAAGATGGGAGGAAATTAATAAATTAAGTACGTAATAAAAACTCGTAAATTTTTAGATTAATTTCCTCAATCTATCTGAGTAACAATACACAGTTTCTGCACTTTTTTCGGAATCTCAGGGATTATTTTGTGAGTTGATGTAGATCAAGTTTAAAACTGGAACGCTAATTCCACACTAGAAAAATCATACTGTGGCACACTAAGTTCAGGTCTGTTAAACTACAAAAATCGTGTTCATTATTTTAATCAACGCTTCTGTTGTGTGTCGGTAAACTATTATTTTCAAAATTTTAATTGAAACATTTAACAATTTTTTAAGTTACTGTTAAAAAATTGGAAACGCAAAGATTTCGATTGTAGCATTCCTAGATATTAATATATATCTAAAACTCAAAACATCTTCATTAAAAATTGTAAAATACAAAAACCGCTAAATGCAGTTAAAACAGTTAAAAAAATTTTTTTACAATTAAAAAGAAAATTTCTACGCAAAAAAAAGAAAAAGAAACAAGCAATTCGGCTAGCGGGTAAGAAGACGTATTTATCGGCGCAAGAAACTGAAAGGTCTCTCTCGGGAAAAAAACTGAAGGTGCAGAAACTGACTTTATTCACTATTCTACTAAAGAGTTTCAAACATAAACAAATGCGGCTACGTTAAGTTTAGTAGCATTTAAACAACTTTTAAATTGTTGATAATTCTAAATTGTTGATAACTAAAGGCATAAAAACCTTAACCGGAACATAAGAACAATGTTATTAAATCACTTTTAAAACAAAAAAAATGCATAATTTACCAAAATGTAAGAATAAAAAAACTGAGTACGTATGTCACGGGAAAAAAATCTCCTCTGGATCCATTTTAAATCCATTTTACAATCCGTTTTGGGAAAAAGAGGCCTTTAATATGTCCGTACGGTGCAGATGCCACGCGAAAACACCTCTCAAATGGGTTCAAGAACAGTCAAAATGGATATTTTCGTTGAAATATGATACCCGAAATTTTTTGCGATTACAATACTTCCTTTACTTCGTACAAGGAAATAAAAACGTTACTTAAAAAATTGCGTTTGAAATGAAATAGCGATTACAATATATATGATATGTATTATATTATAGAGCTTTAACTATCTGATTTGATGTCTTACAGGTTACTAGATTTATTATTAAATTGTGAGTTGTTAGAATATTGAAAGACAAAATGTACCAAAAGTATTGTTTAATATTCTGAATAACTGTGTTAACCTTTTTCTTCCACTGTCATCTTGGCATGTAAGTAGAATAAATTTTACCATCTGTTTTTATAATATAAATTGATAATTAAACAGAAATGGAAATTCATAGTTTTTAATCATATGCTTGTCGTTAAGTTTAATCATGTATAAATTTTAGCGGTATGACGTTTAAATGTGTTTCACCGTTCAGTGTTTAACCGACTGTTACAGATATGAAGAAGTGACAAAATACCCAACCCTGATAGTTTGCCACGATTCTTGTTCAAATATAAACTTAACATTGTAGGTGTCTGTGATCAATCTATTAGCTTCCGAAGTCGGGGGAGGAAACATACAAGCCTTCAAGACTATGCGAACCCTCCGTGCACTGAGACCCCTGAGAGCCCTTTCGCGATTTCAAGGAATGCGGGTGAGTGCCGAGAGACGAATGGTGGAACCCCTTTGAATCATCTACTACTTTTTTAGAAAGGGGACACCTGTCTCACGTGCACAGAGATATAACACTGCATGTATTCTCGCATCTATTTTTTTATTTCCTCACTTCTCATTTTCTCTCTTTTTTTTCCTGTCATTTATTTCTTTTCAACTTTCTCATAATTCTAGTTTATCATTTTCTCATTCATTAATCATATTATTATCTCTTTTTTTCATATACTTTCTCTATTCAAAATGAAAGGTGTACGTTTTGACTTTTATACTAATAACAAACGTTTCTTACGAATCTTAAGTATTTCTTACTCCATCATATGTAAATTTTACTGGCATATTGTTTCCTTAATACACGAAAATTATCTTTAAATAAAGAAATATGTTTTACCTCCCTCTAATTTTCAATGGCTGGATGCAAAGTAAAAAGAGCATGTAATTAAAATTAATCAATGATTATCAATTTCTTACAAATAATCGCTCTTAGACTCTCTCTTTACCTTAATCATTTACTTATTAGTGTTGGCAGTAATATTTAATCGCTTCTTGAAATATCCTAGAATGTTTGGATTATGAATGTGGAAACGTACATCTTTTGTTTCTTATTTTATTCTTAATATTTAGAAATAAATAAAGGTCTTTCGTCGATTTAATTTTATTTCTCACTCTTAACTACTTCTTACATTCAGAGTACCTTTTTCTAAAGTCAGATTTAAGGCTAGATCTATATTGCAACTTCGATTGAGTAAAGCTGCGAAAGAAATATACAGATTTAAGTAACAACATTTTTCTGTATTTTGATTTTATAATTGACTATTATTACATACAGCATTTTAGACGAAATTTAAGTAATGAAATCTGTTTATGTTTTAATTTTATAACTGATTATTATTATATCACCGCTTGGCAGATGACAATTATTATATCATATGGATATTTTATGGAAACTCTGATATAATGTTTATAGTTTAACTTCCTAATAAGTAACATATATAATTCTATCTTTTAGAAGTTTTTCTTTGGAAATACACTCTTCAAAATTGAAAATGTAACACCATAATGCGCATAGCGATGTGAAAATAACAGGATCGTTAGATGTCAGAGACATGTGCAAATTATTTAAGTTCATGTGCGAATCTGGTCACATGATACCCAGTTTTGGGCTATAAAAGCCAGTAACTGGCTCGCTCTGTGTATGTTCTCAATGACAGATTGTTGGTAGGGAACTATTGAAGAAGATTAGAATATGCCTCGGAGACATCAGCAAGCTGAATACCAGCAGCTATCGTTAAAGGAATGAGACCATATCCTAGAACTACATGAGCTCGGTTTGTCAACGCGCGCAATTTCCATACGTGTTGGACGGGACATAAGTACAATTTAGCGATGTGTGGTTCGATGGTCGCAGGACCATCTGAGAACACGGGAAAGAGGCAGTGGATCATCTAAGTGCACATCAAATCGCACTGATAGACAAATTCGGCGAAAGTTTCATGAGGACACATTCACCTAGGAACGTCAGATTCAAAGCTAGCTACCATTATCAGAAGGGGCATCTGTCTCCTGCCAAACCGTCCGTAATAGGTTGCACGAGGAGGGATGCGCCCACGGCGGCCAATCACTGGGGTTCCCGTAACTATTCGAAACAGAGCTGCCTGTCTGGCTTGGAGCCCACGTTATCGTCATGGAGAAATGAATGTCATCAGATATCGTTTTCAGGTGAATCCTGATTTTGTTTATTGAGGACTGACGGTCGTGGACATGCGTGCTGACTTCCCTGAGAACCCTACCTGCCAGCCTATAATGTCGCTATCAATATTATAGGCTCATAATAGGACGACATTATAGACTTACATCGGCCTCATAATGGGCTTCTTGGTTGTTAGTGGCATCATGTTCAGACAGCGGATAAATCATGCGCACATTACTGGCGGTTTAACATCGGCTGATAAGTAGCACAAGTTGTTATGCCTTTGGCTCTGCCACTTGTGCGGGCCACTGCCGACACGTTATTCCAGCAGGACAAAACCCGGCTTGATGTCGCACGTCACATTATGAACAGCCTCAATGGAAGCGACATCCTTCCCTAATCGGCACTCTTCTCCGATCTCTCTCTCACATCGAGCATGTGCGGGCTGCCATCGGACGTAGGTGCGCAGAGTAGCGTATGCGCATACCATAGAGAAACCGAAAGCTACAGTATACTCGGCATGGCAAGGAATATCTCAAGAGACCATTAATAGCCCTGTAAACGGTACGCCTCTCCATTTAGAAGCCTGTACAGCTGCCCGTGGTGGCCACATTAGATACTGAATAAACGGTTCATTTCTTCATATCTTTGTCTGTTTCTTTAACCGTCTGGATGTGTGTCTTACCTCTATTGATTCTGTTATTTTCACGTCGCTAAGCGCTTTCTTCACGGTGCTGCAATTTCACTTTTGATGGGCGTATCTTTTGTATTTTTTTAATGAGATTATAAAATGTCGTTTTACTGAATACTGAAATCTGTGTATAAATATTTCCATTGAATAATGAATACGTTTCAACAATATTATGATTAATATTTTATATCGAACCTTACGGGATATTTAAATTTTTTGCCATTAAATTAGAACTATTAGTCGAAGTTTGCACCATGGTGACGAGTTCGCTTATCAGTTGAATTCGATTGAATATTTAAAAGAACACGTTCGTTTATAAATTTGTATTCATTTCTGAATCCTTACTTAAGTCCTTAGTGTCTAAGCGAAGATAGTCTCAAAAGAATATTTTTCAGAAAATGATGGCAGTTGTTCTGAATTTCCATACTACAACTGATTCTGGAAAACGTTAACTCTTCTTTCAGATTCCAAATTTCCTAACTAATCCCAATGATATGTTTTTAAAAATGTATTTTAAAATTTATTTTAAAAAGATGTCATTGAGATTAGTTAGGACACAAATTAAGTTACAAATTAAATTAGTTAAAAAATATTTTGCGGTGCTTAATGGCATTTAAATATTAAATGAAAGCACATTAGAGTTTTTGCATCAGTAATTTTGAGTTTATCATTAATTGGACCGACTAAAATACTTTAACAACGTTAAACTTTTTAGCTTGTAAATAATGAGTTTATTTCGAGATAGTAAAATGTACTTTTTCATTTAAAAGTCTTAAAGGTACTCTGAATCTCTTTTCCTCTTATTCTGTCTCTTGAATGGTTCTTTCATTTACATATATCCTCTTCTGCATGAAAAGCTCAGTAGCATAACTCTAAATGCTATACAAATAATAATTTTGACAAGAAAAATGTCAATATGTAATATTCGGAAGTACAACAGGAGCCAAAGAAAAGAAAGGTTTTTTTTCATCACCAAAGATTGAAAAATAAAAAAGTAAAAAATCCGAGCTATACAATCTAGAAGCTGCCATCCAAATAATATGCAATTCAATTAGAAAATATTCTACGTATGATTTAAAGCAAAATGTCGTCTAATTTTAGTACTGATAATCTGATAAATTTTATATTTGAATTGGAATTCCTTTTTAATACATACTAAAACTTCGCAATTAAAAAAGCATTTCATGGAAAAATACGTCTTTGTACTAAATAATCTCGCCATCCAGATGGGAAAGTGGTAGTGAATCTGACTCCTCTACTGAAGGGTCCAGGTTCGAATCCCGGATAAGGCATGGACGTAATTTGTTCGTCCCTTCATAGGAGGCAATGGCCCACTGTTAGGTGCCTCTATAATAAAGAGACTACAGTTTCCAGCCTCGGTAGTGGCCAATTGTCTTAATGGCAAGAGCCCGCCATTGGAAATTAGTGTATCATTTTAAGATGGTTTATAAAAAAGATGCTAAACGAGAAATATCTAAATGTTGATGTTCGTGTAGGAAACATTTCAATTAAAATTGCGAGTTTCAAGAAATTATAACTTATTATTAACCAAATTAAAATCACTAAAAGCGTTCGGAAGAAAAGCTGTAAAAAATTTATGTTAAATAATGTACAAATAAATATTCGTAAAAATTACCTACTAAAACTTTTTTCCCATAAGTTTCCTATATTAATTTTTTTTAAGTATGTTAAATGTTTTAAAGAGAATTTGTAACTGAAATATTCTTAAATAAATGTAACTTAATATCACCGGCACTACATATTTATGGAATTATTTATTTTGGTGGGATACTGAAATATATGCATTTAAAATTCAGTCACTAAGAATTTTAAAGGCTGGCAAAAGAAAATTATTTCGTAATACAGAAATTTATTAAACTTAATTTTAATTAAAAACGGAAGAGGAAAAAGTGTTTCTGAATTGAGCCTTAACTTTAAAAATAATATCATCTTAAAGTAGCTTAAAATTTCTTGGTCCTGTTGTACGAATTAAATTATTTAAGTGATCGAAAGATCGAGAAAAGTTTTTCTTAAAAAAAAAATTTTTTTTTTTTTGATGAAACGTAAAATTGGGAATTAAGTAAAAATGTTCGATTGGTCATTTTTCTATTTTATTGAAGGTAAAGTAAGTATTATTTGTTGCTTGAGCATTGTCTGCATGATCCTTTGTTTCCTGAAGTTGGTGCATTTTGTGTGGTAGCTTAGATGTGTGACAATCATGATGTCCTGCATGCTGCAGCTGCCATATCATTGCATGTTTCATGTAGTCTTTTCTAGTTTCATGTAATCAGTTTTGTCTAATGATGTAATTTCATGTAATCATTTTTGTCTTAAGATTAAAATAAATTCAGATTCAAAACTGAAATGTAGTTTAATATAGTTTAGCAGTTAGAATATATTAAACACAAAACTCTCTGTGATAGCTTTTGAAATGTTTTAGATACCAAAAAGTCACCTTTAATGTTTTCCCCCTCTTCCTGTTATCTAAAGAAGTTCATATTCAATGTATTCGAAGTGTGCATATTTTTGCTTAATACCCATATATATGTAGTTATAACTTATGTTACTTTTAACATTTAAATTCTAATTAGGATGCATTTTGATAATGCATCTTAATTACTTGATTTTTAATTAGAATCTAGCTTGCGAAGAAGGATTAAGGTAAGTAGTAAAAGAATGTCATAAATGTAGTTTTTATGCCACTGAAATGATCATATTTGTTCTGCTACAAAACTAATTTCCAAATATAAATTATTCACTACTGATATACTTTACTCTAAAATAGGTCTGCACAAATATCTATTTATTTTACTAATTTTTGATTAAATAATTGAAAGACTAATTTTTAATTACATTTCAAAAGAATACCAGAAAAGATAGCAAAAATTACAAAGCATTTTAAAATATATTTCTTTTCAATTTTCAATGTAGCATTTTTTAATTATCCTAATATTCAGATTTCTTTGCAAATTAATTTTATTAATTCTGTAAGTATTTCAAATATGAATGATCCTCTTTTGAGTGTTGCATGTGTAATGCAAATTTAGTTTAGATTCATTGTCTTGTAATAAATGATAGTTATAATTTATCGATGTAATGCAGAGCATGTGTTTACATTACTTATGTGGTAATTAATAAAAATCAGTATTCTTTTCATGAAATTTATTATTCAAATGCAATGAAATAATTATTCGCAAGGTATATTAAATTTTAATTAATGTTTTATTCGACAAAAAAAATCTTTTAATGAACTTTGTATTTTTAAAACTTATTCCGATTAATTGATTTCCAAATTCATATTAAATGAAACTCAAGAGGTAATTACAAAAAAAAATTATTTCTAATTTTTTTTTAAAATTGTCTGGAACCGTTTGTCACTTGGACAAAAATATTTAGGCTAATTTTCTCATTCTTAAATTGTTACCGAGATGTAAAATATTACTTAGTCTCATATCTTTATAACAAAATTAAGAAACTCTGGTATTTGTTAATTTGTTTTATTACTTCTTGATTATGTTCATTAATTAATTTAATTTATTCTAATATGTTTGCAACATTATAATTAAGCAATTTTGTCTCACAATTTTTATTTTTATTATAATTTATATAAGTAATTTTTTTACAAATTTATATTAAATGTAAATAATTGCCTCATATAAGGCTGAATATTCATATAAAAATTTAAATTGGTATGGCCATAGTTCCTTTATTGTTCAAGATGTGTGTAAGAATCAGAAATTATTCATTTAGTTTTTTTTTTTCGATTTTTTATTAATTTAGCCAATCCAGTTTTAAAATCAAACAGATATTTGATATCGCTTTTTTCTATGTAAGAAAAATAAAAAATACTGTAAAAAGTTCCAAAATATCTGCAATTATTCAAATTTAAAAATTACTAAAATTCACGTTTATTAGAATTATAATGCGAAATGAAAGGAAAAAAATTTAAAATGGCTAATAAAAAAGATTCAAATATTCAAATATTTAAATGATATTTAAATATTTGAATATTATATATTTATTTGAATATTATATATTCAGATATTTAAATATCTGGTATTAAATGTATCTTTTTTTTTTCAACCTGTGCTTTTACATTTTGTGTGAACAATTGTTACAAAAAATTAATTTTTTTTTTTATTTTGGCAAAAAAAAATGAAAGCAACTTTAAATATGTAATAATTTTTTCTAAAACTAAGTGCACATGTGCCAAATGCTTATATTAGGCTATGCATAAAAAGGACTAATATATTCAGCTGAAATCAAGAAATGTTAAATTGGAGAAAATCCAAAGTGTTTGCAGCATTAGCTACATTAAATAATTAAAGCTTATAAAATGTTTTTCTGATAAATTCGCAGCTTTTATGTTAAATACAAAAACTTTTAAACAACATGAGATGTTCGGAGTTTTATTTTCGTATATCTTGTTTAGAATACCATGTGTAAAAATGTCATTATTTCTTTACTTTAATTTTAAAATATTGTCAGGAATTAATAAAGATGTTTGTTGAAAATTGTTAGAAATATCAATTAAATAACCTTGATAAGAGATTATTTTGAATGAAAGAACTGAAAACAATAATGTCGCTACAAGTTACGTACTTGTTGTACAAAATCAAATGGTCAAATTAGATTGGTTGTTCTAAATTAAATTGGTTTATGCTCAATAGAGAATAAACCTAACTTACTATGTGTTTTCCAGTCTTTTTCAAGTCTTTTCAAGTTTATTTTTCAATTATACACCAGTTTCTGAATTTCGCACTTTCATATAAAAATAATTATCTATTCATATCCCCAAAAGAAGTCTGATGAGAGCCATCAGCGGCTGAATGGTAAAGTCGTTGAACACTGATAGTTCGGTTTGATGTTCTCGTCCCGCCAACGAATTGGCTAGATGGGCGTTTCTGTGGTTTTTCCCATGTGTAACGTGTATACGAGACAGTTTCCCTTACAGAGACCTTCACGAACACATCGCTCTCTTTAGGCAGATAACCCTCGAGTGCTTTGCTGTAACTGAATAACCCAGATCAAACCAAGAATTGTGAAGTTTATAGATATACAGGGTGTCCCAAAATGATCGCATAAACTCTGCACAGCTAGATTCCGCGTTGGGAGTACATAAAAACTGCCCAAAGAAGCGTTCCTGTACGATCCATAGTTTACGAGAAAAATACGAAAAACAAAGTATGACGTCACTGCCGGTACAAGAAAAAACACATTATTGAACATATTAACAGCAGTACATTCACAATTTAAAGCAGATGTTCAAAGTGTCCGCCGTGCACGTCGAGGCAGGCTTGAGCACGCCGTGGAATGGCTGTCATCACACGTTGCAGCATCGCGCGGTCCACCGAAGTACAAGCAGCATGCAGACGAGAAACTAAGTGCATTGGTGTTGTCACTACGTCTTGATAAACCAGTTCCAGATATGCGCGGCGAACGTTTTAAACATTATCGTCTGGAAAGATATGCCACTACTCTTGTTGATATGTCCAATAAAGTGTTTTTCTCTTGCACCGGCAGTGACGTCATACTTTGTTTTCGTATTTTTCTCGTAAACTATGGATCGTACAGGAACGCTTCTTTGGGCAGTTTTTATGTACTCACAACGAGGAATCTAGTTGTGCAGAGTTTATGCGGTCGTTTTGGGACACCCTGTATATTCTATCCAATTTTTATTAAATTTCAAATAGCAGCAGATATGAAATAATTTTCTTTTAGTTGAAACATAGACAGGACAATTGTGAAATATTATGTAACTGTTCCTAAACTTTTAACTAACTTTTGTTTTTTAAATTAGGCTTCAAATTATGTAACTTTTCTTAAAATGATTTTATCTTCATTCTGGTGCTGAATTCTGAAAACTTTAGATTATCATGCCAGATAATCAAAAAATAAATAAATAAGTAAAATATGATATTTTTTCAACAATCTGCAGGCGCTAAAAGCATACGTTAAGCAAATTGTAAAATAATAAATCTGCGTATAAAACATATTTTTTTTAATAATCAGCCCTTGCGAATTCCGGTAACTTTATACGATGAAAGTAGTTTACATCTATAGCTGTAAAATATAAATAACGCAATGAAATTTTTCGTCTTAATTATTAATTAATCAACCTTTAAAAAATTAGCGTATGTACAATTTTTTATTTAAAAATTTATGTTCTATTGCTTTGCGAATATTGATATTTTTCAAAAGCATAATATACTTATGCTTACTTAGATGATTCTTTTACATTAAATTTTTAATGTTCTTCATAATTATTTGGTGACTTTTTGGTAACGGATTTTGCTTCATTGATTTTTCTTGAAATACAATTCGTGTCTTTGGACGGATTATTGATTTTATGTTCAGTGAATTCATTCGCAAATTTTATTCTGTTTTTAACAATATAAACTTGAAACGTGATTTTTATTTCTTTTTATTCCTTCTTGTATTAAATCTTCTATAAAAATAAAGTTACAGTTGAAATAAATAAACATAGTGACAAGCGGTTGATTGATTGAATGCACTAAATTTAGGAATATAGATAATAAATTCTAAGAAGTAAATTTAATAATGTGAAAGAATAGCTGACTTGATGTGAAAAAATATATAGAGTACATAATTTCGTTCGTTTTAAAAACTAAATATTATTGATAATTTTCTCGATTTAATTCACAAGACATATAAATTCAAGAAGCAAAATTCGACGATTATATACATGTATCTTTTTAAGATATGCTGTTATTGTTGGTTTTATAGCAGTTTAGAGAATATTGACGCAGAAAAGAAAAACTATGCAGACTTGCTTAGACAGACTATTCTATATACAGGGTGTATAGGAAAGTCCTTTAACCTGAAAATTCTTGGAAGCAAAGAAAGTTACAGCTATGCAAGTGAGGTAACGGTATAGTAAAGCGACTACGCCAGTGCTAATGAAAAAGACAGCAGTGCCCGTAGTGGCGAAATTTGGATGATAGGCATTGTAAATCGAAAACGAAAAGAGATAGAGCAAAATTTGCAATTAGAAAGTTGTAGAGCATCCATTAATTAGTACGAAACGACATTTGGTTCACACGGATAAAATAAACAGTCGCTCGTATAAACAAAGATATCCGCAATCGAGGCACTCCATTTTGTGTAAACGTTTGAAAGGTATAGCTATCGGTATTGAGAAATACGCACTTTTTTATTGCAAAAACTATGTACTTACGTCAATACAGTTTGAAACCTTCACACATAGAAAACAAAAAGAAGATATGAAAGCTTTCCAGATTTTATATTACGCCCAAAAGAGCGTTTTATAACGTTTTATGTGTTACCTTTATTCATTAAGTATCATGTTCTTCGCCCTTAAACCACATATAGTTCAATTCAACAGCAATATCACAAAATATTTAAAAACAGCCAAACTGCATACCTTTAAAAGAATTTCTGATACACAGTCTCGCGCGCTGGAGATAAAAATATTTCTTCCGTACAGTGTTGCCATTGCTCGCTTTGAAATCTTTGAGTTTTTAAATCAGAAATTAAGTTTTACGAAGTATGAAATAGACAATAAAATAATCCAAAATTCCAGATTCTTCATTATTTAGTTTCTTTAAATTTAATACATGGCGATAATATTTGGTGGTAACAGTTTGAAAAGTGAATCAACGTAAAATGTCCAAACGAAATTAATAGCCCTTCTGCGTTTACGCCCTTTGGGCTAAAAAAAAATTAAAAAAAAAAAAAAAGCAAACTGTCAGACAGTGATAGCAAGTTAATGTTATCGTCTGCCATCGAGATTATAATGAGGTTTGAAATGATTCCATTTGTACGAAGCGAAAACCAACACGTTTTAAGCTAAAATTTTAAATGTATTGGAAACTAAAGTTTTACAGACGTTACAATATAGTACCACGTCACAATCTGTAATTGCGCACTGCTACATTTTCGAAATGGGAATATACAGAGTAGAACTGTCGCACGTCCATTGCGGACATCATTGGATATACAGGCGACAATTGATCTTATCCGTGTAAAACAAATGTGTTATCCCTGTGAAAATCTAATTAGAAATTTTGCTCTGTCTCTTTTCGTTTTCGATTTGCAATGCCTACCTTCCATATTTCGCAACTAGGGGCGCTGTGATCGTTTGCATTAGGTAGGATGTAGTCGCTTTACTATTACTTTACCTTACTTGTGCAGCTGTAGCTCTCTCTGCTCGCAGGAATTTTCAGGTCAAAGAGACTTACTTCCTTATGCCCCTGTATATGGGGATATTTAATAAAATCATACAAAAGCAAAAATTTAGCATATCAGCGCATAAAAGAGTATTCACAAATGAGTAGTTATCCTTAAAAATTACATTTGTAAACATAAATTAATATTTTGAATGACTGAATGAATGCTTATTTTGCATCCTTTTTTAGGTCGTAGTAAATGCCTTAGTACAAGCCATCCCAGCTATCCTTAACGTCTTGCTGGTGTGTTTGATATTCTGGCTCATTTTTGCGATCATGGGTGTCCAACTTTTTGGTGGAAAATACTATTTTTGCACAGACGACCCGAAGGAAGACAACAAAGTAAATATCACTTACGTAAACACCAAGGATGAATGTGAAGCAAAGAATCTTACCTGGAAGAATCCAAAAATCAATTTCGACAATGTGTTAAATGCATACTTGGCACTGTTTCAAGTGGTAAGACTATAAAAAATGTTTGCTTTATTAGTCTGTAAGATTTTTTTAATGCTTCGACTCAAATACCTGCAGATTTTATAATTCGTGATTCTTTATTGTTGTTGTTGTTGTTACTGATCCTAACTAGTTTAGCCATTAAAGCAGACTAGATCCTTGAGTCCAAGAACCGATATAAACCCAAAAGTCAATAAACGCAAAACGAAGCTAGGTCTTTTCAATAGGTCCTCTTTCACAGATCCCAAACAAGTGAGAAGATGTTCAGGAGTAAAATAATCATTATTACATTTCTTAATAATCATTGAATGGCCATGAACCAGACGTCCAATGATTATTTAAACAATAACTTACACTGCGAAAGGTTTGATGCATATTACAGTATTTCAAATGCGATATTGCCGCTGCTATCTTAGATTACATTATTATTTGCATTATCGGAACATTTGTAGAGTCGCTAGCTTTTTTTGGGGGGGGGAAGCAGGAGGGGTGAAAAATATGCATTACCCTCACCGGGACTCGAACCCTGGATCTCTCGAATAACCGTTGAGTATGCTTTCAACTACACCACGAAGACATACGGAAAGGAGAAACAAAATACTTTACGTACTCCCCCTTTTAAAGGTCGACTGGGGATTAGAAGGTCAAATCCTGGTGATGACGAATTATTATCTACCACATTTTATTTCGGACGCCACTTGTAGAGTCATTAAGTTCTTTCTGAAGCAGAAGAGGTGAAAAATATGAAAAGTGAACCCCCGAATGCGCGTCGAGTGTGCTTCGAATTACGTCACGAAGGCATGCGGAAAAGAAGCAAAAATTTCTTATACATTTAAATACTTTGTGTAAACATATATGTACAGAGCGCAAAAAGGGAAAAAAATGGGACAGTTCTATATCTCCCGTTCTACTGGGACGATTGACGAAATACAACTTGCGTTTTTCAGGTCTCGAAAGCGCGACTTAAGATATGTATTAGATTTATATATGGCTTTGTTCTAATATAGATATTTTGACACAAAATCGGCAAATGACATGCCAATTTTTTTTCCATATTTCGATTCTACGACTCAAATTTTGCTAAATTGCCAAGTTGTGTAAAAATCGCACCTGTAGTTTTTAAAAAATAACTCTCCAAATTTTAGCTCCTCAATGTTAATTGAATATTAAATTTATTTAATTTTTTCTTTCATATTTCGAAATTTAGGTTCATTCCAAATACAATTCGCATATTTTTTTATGATTTATTTTTTAAATTTATATTTTTAAATAATTTTTATAAATTTTTAGAAAAAACTTTTGAATTATAACTTATCAAATTTTTGCCATCCCCTTAAAGTAGATGTATTTTTAAGCATACCTGCAAAAAATTAGACTTTTTTTATTCCAAATATCTTAAGATATGACAATTTGAATTGACGATTGTGCATTTACATTTTGGCGCGTTTTGAAATTTGGCGTGTTTATTATAAGCGATAATGATGAAAATGTGGTTTACACTATCAAAATTATTTGAAAGTATGAACAATGACTTTTTTCCCACTCATGGACAATGGAAAAAAAGAAAGGAAAATAGGTTGCTATAAATTAAGAAGTTCGCCGAGTGGCTAACCGCTGATTCTTGGCGCCAACTGCAAAAATTCTACCAAGATAAATTTTTAAATTTCTCCATAAATTTCTCACCAAAAATTACAAAATTTAATATCTAGCATAATTTGAGTCTTCGAATCAAAATATGAAAAACAACTGGTATACTATTTCAGAAAAAGTCCGATTTTGTGTAAAAATACCTATGTTAGGACAATGCTATATATTCTGCTGGAACGATTGTAGAATATCAAGCCAACACCAGATTTCACTGCTGTCTGTAATACAGCCTTCCTTACTGGATGTTGCGCTAAGAAATCAATGCATTCTTGAGGTACTCAGTGGCGTTTAAGCACCGCAAAAGAACACACTTTACAGTGCCGTCGTTTTCCACACTATTTAGTGTACAAAGGATCCGTAGCCTCAAGCGAGATTCACATGAATACCTATGTTTTTGCTGAACAGTTAAAGCAGGGCTTATTCGATTAGACTACTCAAGACCATTCTCTTATAGTCTAATGACAGTGATTTTTCTGGTTCTGGCAACATCTGAAATACCTGACGTTGTTGTGTCAGCTGTTATATTTGTGCTATTCATATATATTTCGTTAGATGATGATTCATAGTTCATTCACGAAAATCTTTTCTTTAAAACTAGTGATTCTAAATTAATATACGAGTAGTTCATTGAATGAAGATGAATTGATGAAAACCATTTCAACTCTTTAGCTGACTTAACATTTAAATTTTTACTTTGCTCTGAAGCATTTGCTTTTTCACAAGTACAATAATTCTTTTACCATAGTTTAAAGAAAAGTAACAGAGGGATTGGCTTTTGGTTAAAGATCTTAACTATTAAATTGAAGGAAAAATAAAACGCTTTTGGATTTTCAAAATGCATTTCAATACCTTCAGTATTTACTTCTGCTCCAGGAGCTGTTTTGTCATCCAGGCAAAAGGTTTCTGCAGATAACTACTATAATGGCTGATAGTGTTCTCACTTACACCTCTGAGTATTTCACAAAATATCATATAAAACACATTAAGTAGATTTATTAGTAAAATTTACATATAAACAACAATTCTAACTAAATGCTATATCTACTGTCCCTGTATTCTCAAGTAGTATAATCGACAGATACGGGACCTATCGTGGCCTATGATCGCTATATAACCGTTATGAATCTGTATTAAGGG
>KK116736.1:560029-578315 GCA_000611955.2 Stegodyphus mimosarum | reverse complement strand
CCTTTATGCAAGCTCTGTATGAGAAATTATCCCCAGGTCTTCAAGTACAATAGAAAATCAGAAGAAGTGTGTAAAGAACCTTTTATTCACTCAATATAATTTACAGATGTCCATTCTTGGGCTTATACAAAACCAACGCTTCTAGCTTAAACAGGTAATGATGAACGTAAAATAAAATATATGAATCTTCCATAACGTCTTACAGGATAATTTAACGCACAGAAAGGCTCTGGCTCGTAAAAGTCGGCGTAACAAGCCTAATGGCTAGAGGCGCTGAACGCCACAGAAATCTAATCGCTAGTAATTCAAAATAGTAACGTGGCCTTCAATCAGGTATAACATTCAAGCAGGTATTTTTTTTCCCAATGGCGGGCCCTCAGCCGACATCGTCTCGGCCACTATTAAGGCCAGAATTGGTGGTCACTTTATTATGGAGGAACCTAATAGGTGGGTTACCTTTGCCTCCTATGAAGCGACGAACAGTTACAACCGTGCCTTCTCCGGGATTCGAACCCGGGCCCATTTGTATCGCAGTCGGCTTCCCTAACCACTATACCGCCTGGGCGGCTTCAAGCAGGTATAACATGCTTTAAAATCACCTTCCAAAACCTTTCCTTCTTTCTACCTCATTTGAATAGACGCCCGCTAGCTTCTTAACATTCTAGCAAGAAACTAAACTAAAAATTAACTGTTAATAAAATTAAATAAATCTTCCCAAATTTATTACAGTATTAAACTGATTTTATGATAATAGTTTGTAAAAAGGTAACAATATAAATATTTATGTATTGCAACTCCCTATAGGAAGCAGTTAAATAAGGGAAGTAATAAAAGGATATAAATTTATTAGAAAACGTATTCTGTTCGATATTATATGGCAAGTATTTATATACGGAAAGCATATAAGACACATCTCGATTGATTAAATGAAGCAATTTTAAAAGTATATTTATAATCATATGTTAATTTTCAGAATGAATTTATGACTAATATGTTTAGTAACTTGAAAATATATATATTATCGTTTATACGCATAAAAAGACTGATTTTATAACTTACTAGAGTTATTTAATTTTTCTTTTCATTTCGTGAAATATGTTGATATGTGTTTTTTGATATACTTCAAACAAAAAACTATTTAACATACAAAATTTGTCACTTTTTTAGAATGTATGCTACTTAACAATGATAAAAAGGATTTTAATTTTTGGTCTAAAAATAAAACGAGAATTTGTTTTAATTTAAAAAATTGTACTAATTTATCCATCTATTACATATACAGTCACATTATACAAATTTAAGCATTAAATGTTTTTAACTTATCTTTACGAAATGTGTCACTCTTTTAGAATGTATGCTACTTAACAATAAAAACGATTTTAATTTTTGGTCTAAAAATAAAACGAGAATTTTTTTTAATTTAAAAAATTGTACTAATTTTTCCATCTATTACGTATACAGTCACATTATACAAATTTAAGCATTAAATGTTTTTAACTTATCTTTACGAAATGTGTCACTCTTTTAGAATGTATGCTACTTAACAATAAAAACGATTTTAATTTTTGGTCTAAAAATAAAACGAGAATTTTTTTAATTTAAAAAAATGTACTAATTTTTCCATCTATTACGTATACAGTCACATTATATAAATTTAAGCATTAAATCTTTTTAACTTATCTTTACAAAATTTGTCACTCTTTTAGAATGTATGCTACTTAACAATAAAAAGGATTTTAATTTTTGGTCTAAAAATAAAACGAGAATTTGTTTTAATTTAAAAAATTGTACTAATTTATCCATCTATTACATATACAGTCACATTATGCAAATTTAAACATTAAATGTTTTTAACTTATCTTTACGAAATGTGTCACTCTTTTAGAATGTATGCTACTTAACAATAAAAACGATTTTAATTTTTGGTCTAAAAATAAAACGAGAATTTTTTTAATTTAAAAAAATGTACTAATTTTTCCATCTATTACGTATACAGTCACATTATATAAATTTAAGCATTAAATCTTTTTAACTTATCTTTACAAAATTTGTCACTCTTTTAGAATGTATGCTACTTAACAATAAAAAGGATTTTAATTTTTGGTCTAAAAATAAAACGAGAATTTGTTTTAATTTAAAAAATTGTACTAATTTATCCATCTATTACATATACAGTCACATTATGCAAATTTAAACATTAAATGTTTTTAACTTATCTTTACGAAATGTGTCACTCTTTTAGAATGTATGCTACTTAACAATAAAAACGATTTTAATTTTTGGTCTAAAAATAAAACGAGAATTTTTTTAATTTAAAAAAATGTACTAATTTTTCCATCTATTACGTATACAGTCACATTATATAAATTTAAGCATTAAATCTTTTTAACTTATCTTTACAAAATTTGTCACTCTTTTAGAATGTATGCTACTTAACAATAAAAAGGATTTTAATTTTTGGTCTAAAAATAAAACGAGAATTTGTTTTAATTTAAAAAATAGTGCTAATTTATCCATCTATTACATATACAGTCACATTATACAAATTTAAGCATTAAATGTTTTTAACTTATCTTTACGAAATGTGTCACTCTTTTGGATTGTATGCTAATTAACAATAATAAAAAGGATTTTAATTTTATTAACTTACCTTTACAAAATTTGTCACGCTTGTAGAATATATGTTATTCAGCAATAATAATTTTACTTCCTAGTTTAAAAAATAAAACTACAAGTTTTTTTTAAATATAACTTTAAAATATTGTACAAATTTTATTAATTTATTTTTCGATTTACTAACTTAGACAGCTCGAAATCAAAATGTAATGTTAATTATCAATATATTTTTGAAGGAAAATAAGGGAGGATAGGTGTAGAAAATTACAAGTGGTAAATGCTCACACAAAATAATTTTAGAACTACGCTCTTGGCTGCGTGATTCTGAAACAACTGAAGAGAGAGCTCAGATCATAAATTCTAATAAATAGTTTCTCTTCTTATAATTAGGAAAATGAACAACCCGAAGAAGAAGGACATTTAATGATGTACTTGTATTTTGTACTATTTATTATCATCGGTTCTTTCTTCACACTTAATCTATTCATCGGTGTGATCATCGACAATTTCAACGAACAGAAGAAAAAGATAAGTATTTTTTACAATTATTTTATTTATGTGTAATTTAATCAATATATTGACATAAAACAGTATTTCCTGTCGTAGTGTTGTTTGAATGTCATTCTTGTTACATTATACATTTGAAGTTTAGATTGCTTGATATGTCGTAAGATCTTATTATATTTCTCCGAAACTATATATTTAAAATGTTAATGTAATTAGTCCATATTTGAAATTTAAAACATTTTGTATATTGTTAAGTCTTGAAAACGTTCTTTGAATATATGATATATATATACACAGTCCAGTCACATTAATGTGACCACCACGTACTTTCCATGTCAGAGTTAAATAACCAATCACAGAAGGCAGGTGGCAGCACAGTGCAGTTGAGCGTATATAAAGGGTGTGTGAGGGCTTCGGAAAACATTTCAATCGTTGGCGTAATGCAGAAACGAAGCCATTTATCCGACTTCCAAAAGGGCATGATCATTGGCTTTCGGGCCAAGGGTGGAAGCATTTCCGAAACGGCTGAGTTTGTGAACTGTTCGCGTGCCGCCGTGGTAAAAGTGTACCGTGCATGGCAAAATGGGACTGTCCAAAATCAGCGACGTGGCAAATGTGGTGCACCACGGGCCATAGATGACAGAGGCGAACGACGGTTGCGGAGATGCGTTCGGGCAGATAGACGGGCTACCGTTGAGCAACTGACCACCAAAATGAACCAAGGGGCTACCAAAAGTGTCTCCCAAAGTACTATTCAGCGAACATTGCTGCGTCTGGGCCTCCGAAGCAGACGCCTGGTTCGTGCACCTATGCTGACTGCTGTTCATCGACGGCGAAGGCTAGAATTTGCACGCCAGTACAGCAGCTGGACGTCCACTGAGTGGCGACAGGTTGCGTTTTCGGATGAATCGCGTTTTATGCTCCATCGGACAGATGGACGTTGGCGTATAAGGCGTGAAACCTCTGAAAGGAACCACCCTGCAACCATTGCCGGAACGGTCCAAGCTGGAGGCGGGAGCATTATGGTCTGGGGAATGTTTTCCTGGCATTCTCTAGGTTCACTGATCATTGTGGAAGGCACAATGGATCAATACAAGTACGCATCTGTCCTTGCGGACCATGTTCACCCCTACATGCGCATTGTTTTTCCTCAGGATGATGGCATCTTCCAGCAGGACAATGCGAGGTGCCATACAGCTGCCAGTGTACGTGCGTGGTTCGAAGAGCACCAGGATGAGTTTACCGTCCTCCCCTGGCCAGCAAACTCACCTGACTTAAACCCAATCGAGCATCTGTGGGACCATCTCGATCGAGTTGTTCGCGCCATGGATCCTCAACCGCGTAATCTAGCGCAGCTGGCCACGGCATTAGAGTCGGCATGGCTCAACATCCCAGAGAACACCTTCAGGGACCTATGTGACTCTCTTCCTGCACGTCTCGCAGCAGTCCGCTCTGCGAAAGGTGGTTATTCTGGCTTTTGACAGATGGTCACATTAATGTGACTGGACTGTGTATATATATATATATTATGAATGGCGGGCACTTGCCTATAACGGCATTGGCCACTCCTAAGGCCAGAAGTGGTGAACATTTTATTGTGGAGGCACCTAATAGGCGGCCACCGCTACTTCCTATGAAGGGACAGACAAATATATTCAAAGAAATTTTTAATATAATATCTACATCCTGATACATGTTCGTTTTATATATTATGAAGCTATTCAATATTTGTTTGAAAGTATATATTTAATATTTTTAAAACTTTATCCACGTTTAATATGTATTTGAACTTTAGATCGTTTTATGTATTGTTAAGTGTTGAAATATTTTTTGTATGTATACACTGAGCATTTTCAATATGTTATTCTTATTTAATATATATCTGAAACTCACATATTTTTGTAGGTTATTAAATCTTAAAATATAATTTTGCGAGTATTTATTTAACATATTATCTACTTTTAAAATGCATTTAAAACTTAAATCATTTTTGTGTATTATAAAATTTCACAGTAAATTTTGATTGCATTTATTTGATGTTTTTAATAGTTATTTTACCAAAAGTTCCTACATGCAATTAAGTTAAAAATCACAGCGTTCTTTGAAAAAACATGATCCCAGTGTATAGTGCGTATACACAGCTTTCGGACTGAATTTTTTTTAACAGTCCCAGTAGATTGCTAAACGTAGTTAGTGCCATCGACTACAAAAGGCGTTTGCACATTTTTAGAACAATTCCGGGCCGTATAAATAAAGTTTAAAATGTAAAGAGTATTGTTTAAATGTTTCGATCTGATAGCTTTTTTTCTGAACGTGCATATCTGCATTATGATTTTCATGATAGAAGGGCTTTAGCAAAATTGCTAGAGTTATTAATTTTCATTCCTCTTCCAGTATTTAAAGACCACCAATAGTGGTCTGTTTGCGCTTAGAAAGAGTATTTTTTCAAGCGACCAAAGGCAAAATAGTCCATAGATGAAATGTCAAGAGACTTTGCAAGAGTACATTGAAAAGATACATATTAATTCCTGTATCAGTTTTCATTATTTGAAGGAATGCACTGATACTTTTCGAAATATGCTATGTTGAGGGATTTTTCGCTCTTTGAAAATCATTCAGATAAAGAAATGGAATTTCTTCCATAAATATCGGACGTTAAACTTTCCCTTGATACTACGTTGAATTGATTTTAACACTTTTCCCATTCTTTTTATTTTTAATATCCCACTGTAAGAGAATCCTGTGACAATCATAAACGCTTGCTGAAACTTTCTTTGCATTTACGGAATCAGGTTCGTACATTTTTCCCCTTTCGTTTTCAGTAATAAATTGTTCTTTTCTTTTTTGGTTCCAGTAAACCATTTAGGTAAACCCATGCTTCATCAATGTCTCAATGCATTTCCATTTATCTCCTCCAAACGAGTTATCATACAGGGCTCGACAAATTGTTCTGCGTTGAACCGCATTCCCCGGCAAAAGTTGTTGAACATCATGTGTCTTAGCTTTTCTGTATCCTAAAATCTTGGTTTATTATTTATTTATTGTTGCCACAGGTGTATTTAAGGACTCTTGAATTGCCTTCTGCGTCGGCAGATTTTATGTTGATACCAACGATTTAATTTTAAAACATTAGAAACAGTACGTACCCTTTTCGGGTATTCGTTTGATATCTTCATTCCATGTAGAAGTATGGTTTACGGTTTTCCTTTTCCGATTAAGAATGTTGCTTCTTTTGCGCTTCGAAATTTTAATGCCATGCATTTCATGAAGTTTTTGAATTGTGGAATAGGAATATCTGTCTTAGAAGAGCGCAAAATCATATCTTTCAATTCACAGCTTGTTTACGTAAGACATTTTGAAACAAAGATAAATTTAAAAGGAACAGTCAATATTTCTCATTTCAAATAACAAACTGTTGCGAGAAGTTTTATTCCAAAACTTCTTTTGCTTTTTAAATTCTTTATCGAAATCGTTCTAAAAATGTGTAAAAATCTCTGTATTAACATGTTTCAACTTCTTTCCTTTAAAATATCGTTTCTTTATGAAAAGTAGTTTAAATGCATTTCTTTTCATTTATTCAATTGTTATTTGTAATTACGAATTCAAAGTCCATTTATCGAAATAGAGAACGATAATCCGAATATTTAAAGCAAATCGCCATTAAAGGCATTTTACTTAAAACCCAGAAACGTATATGTGCAAATAGACAGACCATGTGCATGGGTAAGAGAAACGTCACTTAGACTAGACAAATGTTGCTTTTAGAAGTTTCGAGTAAAATCTAATTTGGTTATATTTATGGTGGCAGTAAGTAACTCGCAAGGAATATTTGCTTAAAAGGGAAGACAGTAGATGCCATGGTCTGCAAAGGAAAATAGACCTGATTTCTGAAGCGAATTCATCGTGCTTATCCAGAAAAGTTTCCACTAGTTAAACGGATATTTGTTGCTTTTTCGCATAACGCAACTCTTGTCAAGCTTTTGATTGCAAGTTAAAAATGTAGCTTTTATTACTTATCTTCGATTTACCAGTGGCCAAACAGATATAACCATTGAAAACACTAGTAGTTCGTCTCAGATTCCGTTCCCGGCAGACAGACAGTCTTCATGCGGTTAGCATAAATTTCTTTACGTGTAGCAGGATTATAATATTAATTTCCCTTAGAAATCCTCCACGAATGCATCCATCATAAGATAAATAGCGTTTGCATGCTTTTGTATAATCAGTTAGCCAGTCAGTAATTATGTCCTGACTCATTTTCTGGTATCAAGCGTCTACTTTCTGTTCTTTAACCTTTAGAAAACCGAAGCCTTCGTAACCTGTATGCTTAAAATACCGAAACGCCCGTCCTCATCCATTACCCGCCCATTAATGCAGAAAGAGGTGTAAAGATTTCAAATGATATCCTTTCTACTTCCTAACAAAGAAGCTTCCATTAGCCTTTTAGGATAAGCTATCTGCAATAAACTGATACAACGCATTTGGGGAAATTGCACCTGCTACTGCATGCCTTAGAGGCAGGGAAAAAAACAACATCGTAACCTCCGTATTTTCGGGCTATTGTGGTCGTTTGAGTGAAAGATTGTCTTGAGTGTTTTGGCCTTCTGAGTTTAAAGTGAAATTATATATTGAAGGCCACAATTTTAGTTGCTTTTAATAAATTCAGGAAAAGAAGCATGATACAGAGGAACATTTTAATATCCACCAAAGCATTCAAAAGTTTTAAGAATATATCGGGAGGTACAGAATTAGAGGTAATGTACGTCAAGAACTAAATTCCCTTCGCCTAAATATTGACTTTTAATAATTCATCCCTAAAACTTTGTAGCGCTCATTTTATGTTGTGTTATATGCATTGTATGAAACATAATGTTTATATAAAGATGTATAATAAAATGTTTATAATTCTAGATTTTGCTGGTTATTCAGGATTAGGTTTATGCAACTTATTTGGTACCATATTTCTTATAAGTCAGCTAATATTTTCTAGAAGATATTTCGTATACTATATAGACATCTAAGTTGTAGAGTTTCATTCGTAGAAGGCCTAGAGTTACGGTTTTTCTACAGGCGTAATATACGTTATCATATGAACTGCGGTTGTAGCAGGGTATCCATGATACCATAGCAAATGCTGGAAATAGCTGTCTCACTTATAGCACTTAAAATCCCAGCTGTCTACGTTCGTTAATATCTGAATGCTGATGATGTCCTTAATTCATTCTTGCGATGATATTCGTTTCTCATTTGCTGGGTTGTGCATGATTTATTAGCATTGAACTTTCTCTTTAACATGCAGCATAATAAGTTTAGGAAACTAAGACCTGAAGATATTGGTTGCATCATAGCACCTGTCTTTTCTTAAGTCTTTCGCATCGGTAGAAGCCAAAATCTGTTTATCTACAACGCCCATATATAAGGATTTTTATTGGAATGGATTTCTTTCTTCCATGCCAAGTGAATGATACATCGTTAACAATAACCTATTTAAACGAAGCGATTACTTCTGTCTTGGGATCTTTGTTCGGTTTCACCTACTGTGTGCAGTTTTCCTTCACGACAGGATTGCAAGTGCGAGCACCTGTAGCTAAACATTGATAAACAAGGGAGAGGGAAGGTACATTCAAATAAGAGAGCTACTTTTACTCGCTTCAAAAGAATGATTGGCATGTCATTTAACAACTTCCATGATTGGTATGTCATTTAACAACTCCCAAAAACGAATGAGCCATGCACTAACGTGATGGGGGAAAGCACCAGATTGAAAATTGAGAGAGGCGTTCTGGCCACCGGCCGATGTCTGAATGGTCGGAACTGTTAAAAAGTACTTACCTCCAGCATTAAGGGCACATCTGTTACACTTCCAAAATGTTATGTTACAATGAATGTTACAATTCCAAAACGTCTGTGACCCTTCGGACATCGCATTATCTTCGAATAACTATGATCGAAAATATGCAGGTCTTGAGCCACACACTATACTAAAATCACAAAATATTACAGCAGCAAATAGTATATTCAGATGTCTGAGATAATTTGGACGTATTTTCTGCAGAAGCGAGGCTGGGATTGCCAGCATTTGTTATGCGATCTATTGAATACACTGCAACAATTTACTTTCTGTACGATATTTGTAATAAGGGATCGGAATTTTCTGCAAATGGAATACCTAATAAATTCTATGGTTTAACTTCTTATATTTTTTTAATAAAATAAGATATAATTTTTCACAATTTTTTCGGAATATCAGTGTTTGATTTGAATAAATTTACGTACTTCATAATAAGTATAACGAAATTAAATTATAAAATTATCTTAAGTGGTAAATGTAGTAAAATTAAATTAGTTTTCAAAAGTCTGTTATTTTCAATGTTTACAGATCGCTATTACATGCTAATTGACATTTTGATGAATGCAGACTTATATGAAGTACGAAAGAGAACTGTGAAATTGCTTGATATCTATCTTGCTTGCACTAATCTGTCTGCTGCACTTTTCTTTGCTTGTACTTTGCGTAACTTATAATGATTCTCTCAAATGATAATGATTCTCTAATGATAATGATTCTCTAATGATAATGATTCTCTCAAAGTCCAAGCTTAAATTATAAGTTGTATTTTGTAAAGTCATTCTGATTTTTAGTTTTCGGATATTTTTCGGGTAAAACCCGAAATGAAAAGCCTTCTTGAACCGAAAAAGGGGTAAAGTAGGGGATTCATAAACTCGGGTTTTACCCGAAGAAGAAATAGCGTGATTATAACTAATCAAACTCTCCGTTCTAGCCGAAACCACCACTTTCGGCGGGAAATTCAATTTCATATTTGACCATTTTAAGGTAGAGCCATTTTATTGAACCATCTTTTAAAATTATTCTCAATTTTTAATCGGTAATCATTTTCCAATTTTTAACCGGCAAATGTTCTAAATATTTTATTTCTTATTCATATTATTTTCCACATTCATTCCTGTTTTATGCATCATTCCCACTTTCCCCTTTTTGAAAAATTAATTATTTAATAATAATTTAATCAAAATATTTAAGCTCAATAAATTTAACATAGCTCAATATTAAATTTAACAAATATTTTATGCTTGAACTTTTTTGTCTCTTGCATGGTTTTTTCAGAATCTTTCTTTTCCTTCACTTTTCACTTTCCTTCACTTTTTAGTTTGGAAGGCAATGCATACACGACTAACTATTTTTATCGCTTATGTACGCAGGGGGATCACTGGAAATGTTTATGACAGAAGATCAGAAGAAGTACTACAACGCTATGAAGAAGATGGGAGATAAGAAGCCAGTCAAAGCTATACCAAGACCAAGGGTAATAACATAATTTCAATTCATTAATACCTAATTAAAATTCAGTTACTCGTGTGAAAATATTTAGGCACTTTAATCGAGAGAACAATCTAAAACATTTTCTTTATAAATTAAATATTCTTAATGTCAAGAGAAAAAATATGGGTATTGTCGAATGTGCCGAATTTCGGTAATTAGTTAATCAGTTTTACACTAGATGGCGCCACCTCTTCTCAGATCACAATGTTCCCTTGCCACTTCGCGTTTCATGTTCCGCGGGTTTTTCCAAAATATACATCCAAAAATAAATATGAAAAAATACAACCATGTCGGCAGCCACATTTTGGAAAGGAGCGTTGTTTCATGTTGATGGGCGAGAGAGAAGGATCCCTGCATGTCAAACAAGAGATGAGTTAACTCAGAGTACATACCACGGGCTCTCATGAAGGCGCGCGATTGGTTTCCGGTGCGACATCGACCAATGAGAGTACGAGTGGATTTATCCCTGTGAGTGGATTGTCTGCGTATCATGGCAGCCTCAGCTAGCATATTATCTCGTTGTATCTCGCCAAGCATCATGCCTCCTAGTTCTTATACTCCTGACGAACAATTTGGATTTAGACATCTCCACAGCACTAATCATCAAATTCTCCGAGTTATCAGTTACATTACTGATGGATTCAACTGTAAATTCCTCAGCAGCGCAATATTTTTATATATTGCCAAAGCATTTGACAAAGTGTGGCACCGAGGACTTGCATACAAATTAAACGAGCTTAACTTTCCTTACCATTTCATACGACTTATTGCATCTTATCTCCAAAATCGGACTATTGCTGTTAGAATTGGACAAACCTTTTCAACTACCAGAAGCATCACTGCAGGCGTTCCACAAGGCTCTGTTCTTTCTCCGTTTCTTTGCAATATCTACATTCATGATATTCCAAAAGAATCTCATGTCACTATTGCACTCGATGCTGCTATTCTAACTCAAGCTTCTAAAATCAATGCTATTCAAAATTTTCTTCAAAATTATCTGGTTGTACTGAAACATTGGAGGACTCTTTGGAGAATTGCTGTTAATATTGAGAAAGCTAAAGCCATTATTGTTTTAAAAGGACACACAAATCTCCTTCCGCCAAAACCCATCTTCTTTGATGATGGAATTTAATGGACTGATCAAATGAAGTACCTCGGAGTCACTCTCGACAAAAAACTAACTTTTCGACAACACTTGCATGAAACTGTCAGAAAACTCAACATCTCTATTATCGCCATGCAACCTCTCATTGGCAGACACAGTAACCTTGCAGTTAGCAACAAACTGATTCTATACAAATCTATCCTTCGACCTGCACTGCTCTAGTCCAGTTTGGGGACATGCTGCGAAAACTCACATTAATAAAATCCAAGTCACTCAAAATAAAACTCTTCGTGCTATCATCAAAGCAGCTTGGTATATTCCAAATTCATATGTATATTCATAGAGACCTCCAAATTGATGTCATTCAACACTATATTCAAACACTTGCTTCAAAGTTTTTCCTCTCTGTGTTATTACAGCCAAACAGCTTTATCAATTCTTCACGATGCACACCTTTTCCTAGAGAAAAGCACAAATATCCTTCGGATATACTTCATGCCTAACACAATGTTTTTTATCTGACGCACTACTTCAATGCGCATTACCACTTCATGCAATAAACCTTCTCTATTTTTACTCTCTTACATTCCGCCGACTGATGACGGCTATGTGAAATTCTTTCATTCAATTACTTTGACTCCACCCTTTTGACTCCACCCTCTTCATCCTTTTGTTGTTTCTGATATTTCATTATCTGATGCTGAGTAAAAGTGCGCTATCGCGCACTAACACTCTTGTCTCATTCGAATCAGGTCAAGTCAAGTCAGTCTTGTCTATAATGTTGACTGTCTCGCATACTGTATTTTAGTGTTGTGTTGGCGATAACTTTTTTGTTTAAACGATAACTTATAATGCCGCCTAAGCGCTGTGCCCCAGCGAAAGCTTCCTCTGGGGCGCCCAAGAGGAAGAAGATGATGACCATCAGCAAAAAAGTGAAACTTTTAGATATGATCGAAGAGGGAAGAAGTTATGCATCTGTGGCACGCCATTACGGGGTGAATGAATCTACAGTGCGGTATCTCAGAAAGCAGTGTTGATTAATGTTTATTACTGTATAAGGTTTTGTAATTAACCTTATTAATTAGCACTGACACGTTTACGTAAATATGTATACTGCTGTAATTTTTCTCTTAAATGTGTAAAGTATAAATACTGTTTACGTATTTAAAACATTCTTGTACCCGCGTACACGAAAATTTTTAAGGGCGAATCCTACTTCGCGATTTTTCAGCTTTCGCGGAAGATTTTGGTTCCCATTAACCGCGAAAAACGAGGGAACAAGGGATCACTGCATTTTGTTTGTAAAAAAAAATGTTTATGCTTATCGTTTCTTTCACATGCGATTTTTCCGTTGAATTTGCGAAGAGTTTTTAAAATGCTGTCTTCGAATCTTTTTTATCAACTTACCCTCAAATAAATTTCACGTTTGCATTACAAAGAGTTGAAATAAGAAGCAAATGAATTAATTGTTTTCGTAAACAGCAACAGTGTTTATTTTATCTCTCTTAAATTCATTATCTCTCTTTTTTAATGCTCTGTTCATAACAAATTGTTTGTAAATAGGTTTTGAAACAACTAAATATAGCAGTACACCCACGCATTTCTCAAATTCCTATATCTGCATCATGTGGCATGTTTAACACCTACCTGCATCATAATTTAGTTTTAAGTCTTACTAATACAATTTTACTAAGCTTCTCGTGTTTTCTGTGCATGTGTATATAAGTGTTTCTATGTGATATTTCACTCTATCAGTACTTTTATTACTTACCATTAGCCTTTCTTTGGCAATATTATGTCTTATCATTTGCAACGTGTTATACAGCAGTATTGAATCGCTCTGCTTATACATAATTCGTGTGCCTTATACGTATTTTCTGATTTTTGTATTTTAAATGTTTCATGTATTTAACACAAGTGCTTGAATAATTCTATTCCTTTATATGCAATTTATGCGTCTAAATAGTATGTGTTTATACGTACTTTAGCATTAGTGCATATATACAGCGTGAATCTGAATAAGGGAACAAAATTTTACGGGGTGATAGAACGTAGCTATACAAGCCAATATTCGTCACATAATGTCTGTGGGGGGAAAGAAAACGGCGAGCTGCTAGGTGGCATTGCAAATGGTATAAAAAGGGTCGGTCCTCGCACCCAATGGTATTTTCTACCGTTGATTGCGGAGACAATGGCTGGTTATGCGAACCACGAAATTTCCAGGGCGATGGATTGGTCGAGATGGTCCCATAGCTTGGCCACCAAGATCACCGGATCTCTCGTGTTTTGACTTCTTCCTATGGGGCCATATGAAAAGCCTAATCTACGAATGCTCCGTTGAAACGAATATGGATCTAGCCGTCTGGTTCGCCGGCGATACTCGGGAAATGCCTGGCGTTTTCGCAAATGTGCGTCTATCCCTATCGCGCAAGTGTGAAGCCTGCGTTATAGTTGGCGGAAGTCTTTTGAGCAATGTTTTCTGAATTATCTCCTCTCATTCTTGTATTAATTCTTTAAACGTTTGAACGAAAAACTACCTTTTAACTTCTCATCGTTTGCGTTCCGACCATACATTCTATGACGAGTATTACTCATATAGCTGCGTTCTATCCCCCCTTTAAGTTTTGTTCCCTTATTTAGATTCCTCTTGTAAGTATATTTCTGTTGGAAAGTCACGTTAGTAATCAAGCTGTCCCCCAAATACCAAACTTCCGTCACCACGTTTTTTTCTTAAATCGCCCATCATCTGTCCATTTGAGGATAATATTTTAATTTAAAAATGTACAAATTGACAATTCTTGCAAAATTGTAGGTGAAATTATAACCGATTAAATCTGAAAGTAGAAATTTTATTTACTTCAGTTAAGGTATCGTACATTTTACCTACAGATACGTTAAACAGATACCTTTTTTGTGACGTCTTTTCTTTCTTTCATCTAGTACATTTAATTTTTGCATTTAAATAGCGAAATATTACTTACGAAAAAGATAAAAGTATATTATTAAAATGGTTATAATTTTAATAATATACTTGAAATTTATTATTATATTAAATTAATATAAAAGTAAAATTATTATTAAAATAAAAGTAAAAGTAAACAGCTGTCGAATTTACATCAAATCTGCAATGATATCCAGCATGAAAAGGTATGCTTTTCAATGAGGCACGCAGCTTCAGCTTTTTAACTGTGCAAAATTCAGATAAATACTTTAATTAGAGTTTTTCACAATTTTTGAAGATCTGTCATGTGCAGGAAATTTTGATTGCAAATTCTGGCTATTGTCCTTGTATCCAATTTGATCAGATGGATGGAAATTTTTTACATCCTAATGAAAGATTTTTTTGCTGTGAAGACAAGCTGGTAAAGTGAGCATTAATTATTAGATGCACAGTTGCGTAACAGATGCATGTGGACTAAATACTGCATTTCTTTTGGACTCATGAGTTCATCAAGGCCTAAAGAAGCATGAAACTTTCTTACATGCTTGAAAACGTTTTCCGAGCACTAAAAATGCTCTGGCATTCAGGGCATGAGATCATATTTGTAGACATACGAAATCTTATTCTACTATTAATAAAAAAGGCTAGAGCATTCTGAAATAAACTTTTCTCCATCATAAAACCAACAGAATGAGGAAAATATTATAGAAATTAATAAATATAATAATGAAATAAATAATAATTAAACAAAAACTAGTATAATGATAATAGTATAGAAATTATAATGAAAAGTTCTGAAGCGTTTTGAAAAGAACTTTTTTTACTACTGTTATTAAACGCATTGACAGCAGCTTTGCTAATACAAATGATATGCGAAACTACAGCATACGTATTGGTAGTAAAAACAAACGACGCATGCACTGTTCCCCGAAATTTTTCTCATAAGGGCCCGTTCACAGCCATCCCTGTTCTGTGTTTTGAGACGCCTGAAGAGACATATTGAAGTCAGGCCAAAGAACGGTCTACAGGGTTGCTATAATAGTCATTCCTCGCCAAATGGCGAAGTAGTTCTACAGTGAAAGTTCTTTATTGTTTTTTATTGCTGGCGATGCATTGCCGCCACAGATGTTTTAATCAAACACAAACGATAAGAAAGCAAAAAAATCTTATTTCTTTCATGAACTACGGTATGCTTCTATAATGTACATTCTCTGCGAAAAAAAAGGGATAGTTCTATCGACCCCCCTTTACTGGACCGACTGACCAAAATTTAACTTGGTTTTTCCATGTCTCCAAGTGCGACTTAGGATATACAGGGTTATCCAAATTAAACTTCCCCAACTCAGAGGCCTGTGCAGAGTGTTGTATGGGTCATAATGTAATGAAATTTTAAAAACAGACACTTCAGATCATGCGCTCGAGATTTATTAAACAAAAAAAATTAGTACAAGAAGTTGCCGATAGGTGGCGCTGCAGATCAACAAGACATTCTACAGATGTTCTATATGTGTGCCGTGGTTCTCCACAACTCTTTTCATTCACAAAGCAGTGTGTTCCCCAGAGGAACGCAGTAAGTCCACATTAATTCCACGAACATGTCGGATAATTGCGTCTTTCAGATGTGCCAAGGTTGCTAGGCGTTCTCGGTAGATCCGACCCTTTAAGAATCCCCATTACCAAAAGTCGCATGGCGTGAGATCAGGCGAGTTGGGAGGCCAAGTAGGGAAACAGCGGCTGATCACACGTGCATCGGTAAAAGTTCCCCTTAACACCTGTTGAACGCCACGAAGAATATGGGGAGGTGCACCATCCTGCATAAATATCGTGTCCTGGAGGCGGCCACGTTGTTGCCGTTCAGGGATCACAAACGTTGTCAACATGTCCTGATACCGTTTTCCTGTTTTGAACCCTGTTGGAGTCACCTCTTCAAAAAAATAAGGCCCAATGACGAATGTTGCAGTGAAACCGCACCATACAGTAACCTTTGGGGGGTTCAAGGGCACTTGATGGATTGCGCGCGGGTTTTCACTTGCCCAAATGAGGCAGTTGTGCGTATTCACTTGACCATTCAGCTGAAAATGGGCCTTATCCGTCCAAAGGATGTTCCACGGCCAAGCAGCATTGACTTCCATTCTGGCAAGGAACTGCAAAGCAAATGTTTCCCGAACTACAGGATCCCCGTCGGACAGCTGATGACGACTATGAATTTTGTAAGGAAAATAACCGAGGATTCGACGGTTATACGCCATACGGTTGTATAGGGTATATCAACAGCACGAGAAACAGTTGGCACACTGACAACACCATGTGGCGATTGGCTAGTGGGGTCCACGACCGCCAAAGCAACGTCTTCTACGCGTGCAGATTCTACAACCTGTCGTCCTCTACCTGGTAAAATTCCCAGCTGTCCCGTTCTTTCGAACTTCTTCATCATGTCTCGTAGAGCGCGTGGTGTCATTGGTCCTCGGCGTAAGATCTTCAGCCAACGGAATGCTCTTATCGCAGCACAGGAGTTCTCGTCATTCTGGTAGAAAAGTTTCACTAACAGAGCTTTGTCTTTCAAAGTCGCCATTGTGCATCAGCGCGGTGGAAACAACTGCATGTGCAAGGCCTGTCTTCCACTTTTGTAGGGCTCGTCTTCTGGATACGTTGCGCAGAAGCTTTATTTCTGCAAATCACTTTGCTGCAATATGCACATTACTAGTGTTACAGCGCCACCTATCGGCAACTTCTTGTACTAATTTTTTTTTGTTTAATAAACCTCGAGCGCAGGATCTGAAGTGTCTGTTTTTAAAATTTCATCACATTATGACCCATACAACACTCTGCACAGGCCTCTGAGTTGTGGAAGTTTCATTTGGATAACCCTGTATATTAGATTTATACATAACATCGTTTTAACATAGGTTATTCTGACAAATATCGGACTTTTTATGAAATGACATACCGATTTTTTACCATGTTTGGATTCTTTGATTCAAATTAGGACAAACTGCCAAGTTTTGTGAAACTGGCAAGAGTAGTTTTAAAAAATTAGCTCTCAAAATTTTACCTCCTCAATGTTAATTGAATTAGGTATATATTTATTAGTATCTCTTATCAAACTAACTTGATTCCTTCTTTCATAATTCGAAATTAAAGTTCAATCCAAATAAAATTCGCAGCTATCTTCTGGTTTGTTTTTAAAATTTGTAATTTTTAGTAATTTTTATTATTTTTTGAAATAATTTGAATTATAACCTATAAAATTTCTACCATCACTTTAAAGTAGATGTATTTTTAGGTATATCTGCAAAAAATGTGAGTTTTTATTCAAAATTTCCCAAAATATATATGAATTTATATACTGGCGAGGCCCACCAGATGCCGAAAAGTCGCCGAGAAGAAACAATAAAGAGGAAAGGAAAGGAAAAAAGGTTGCCATAAACTAAGAATTTCGCCAAATAAATTATTCTTGGCACAAACTCAAAAAATGTTCGCCAGAGTAAATTTTTAAATATTTTGATAAGTTTCTCACCAAATTTTACAAAATTTAATATTTAAGCATAATTTGAATCGCAGAATGTAAATATTGAAAAAAATCGGTATGTAATTTCATAAAAAGTTTAATTTTGACTCGAAATATTTATATTAGAAGCATGCTACGTATAATTTAATATATATTCTAAGTCGTACTTTCGAGACATGGAAAACGCAAGTTTACTTTCGCCAATCGATCGAGTAGAACAGGAGATATAAAACTGTACTATTTTTTGTGTGCAGAATGTACATATGA
>KK116736.1:530997-544926 GCA_000611955.2 Stegodyphus mimosarum | reverse complement strand
TGACAGGACAATGGCACAGCACAAAGAACATCCGGGTTGAAGTTAAGTATACATACATATATATCAAAGTCATAAGTATATATGTATATATATGATAAAAAACGGATTCTTTTAGTGATAAAGCCGTCGTTATAGGGTTCCTCAGCAGTTCTCTTTGATGCTTCGCTCCCCTGAAGCGAAGCAGTAGCCTTTTTAGCCTACAGAGGAATACCTGGACAGCACTTTGTCGCTGACATGTGTTTCGAATAATTGTAAAAAACAAACAAAAGTATAAATAAATAAAATCAGATTTCATAACAAACTTGGATAGGGGAAGAAATGCCAACATTTTTTCATGTCCTTATCTATCTTTGCACATAGTAACTTTAGGTGTCTAACACTCCAAGCTCAGTTTATTACCCTTCCCCTAAAAGAATAACAAAAAAGAGAGAAAAAAAAAACAGAATGTTGAAGATGTAGATAAAGATGAAGAAGTGTGACTTAGGTCACAGCCTTTTCCGTCAGCCACTGAAGAGCTGTCCCGCTCTTTTCTGAGGTTTCATTTTATCATGTGCCTTTCTGCGTTGTTATTGCTGTCCCAAAACAGCAAGATCTAGCGTCATATGAAACTAACTCAGTAAACGTTTCGGACTTGCTTCACTTTAGCTTCTTTCCAGCCCCGATTCCGGCACATCCAAATATAATATATTCATTTCTATAGAAAGTCCAATATAAATGAGAAATATATAAATAAATATATATATATATATACACATATTATACATATAAATACAAATATACATATATATATTGAAAGAAACTAGTTCGTGCACATGTATATATGAAAATATGTCATACATTCTATATATACATGCACACGCAAAAAAAAAAAAAAATTCGTTCATGAGCTTAGAAGTCTTATGCCCCGACTCAAAGCTCTTGTTAATATTTAAAAAACCAAAAGCAATGAAATTCGAAAGCACGTCGCTTTCCGAAACAGTTTTAATTTCTTCCATCGCAGTGAAGAATCACTAAGTATAGTTACTAAGTACCTATTTTCGGTGCTGATGAACTTGATTTGTAAGCATCCGCTTCAAGGCCACTTCATATTCAAAAAACTTTCTTTTTGTTTTTCTTTTTTTGTTTACTTATTTCGGGCTTTTCGTTTCATTACATTTTTTCTCCACTGAGAAAAGAAAATAACTTGATAAACAATCATCTTCTCATGTAAAATCACGACAAATTCTAGCATAAATTAATTGCCTGTTAAATTTAGCAGGAACTCTAGCATTAGAAATGAATACCTCGATCCAAACTAGATTGATAGTTGCCTCCGATTTAGGCCCTCTAGCATTATTAAAAGTTTATTAGCTTTATTAAAAAAATGCATTACTGAAACAGCAGAAACTGATTGTATAACTCCTCCATCCTTATTCTTAGTGAAATCTTACGTTTCGAACAGCTGAACTATTAAAGATTCTACTCCAATGTATATTCTGAAGATGCGCTATTGGAAACCATTTCATCTCAAATGCTATTACTATTACTACTACTACAGAGATGCTTCAAGACGTTGACTCGCCATTTCCATTTTAAACACCAAGTTTCAATCATTTTCTCAATTCTGCCTTTTCAGCTTGTACTTACTTTGTAAGACGTTTTGAATTTCACAGTTTGTACCATACTGCCTGTAAATACATCATTGAATAAATTTTTGATAATTTATCACAACGAACCAATGCTCAAGCAAGGACATGTTGTAGTGTGTAGTTTCTGCCTTATTGTAATAAATCATATGCTGACACAAACCATCTCAATCAATTTTAGAAAAATGGGGTTTAACAAATTTATATCACACACAAGCAGGTGAAACAGAGAGCATGCGAACTATTAAATTCGTTGTCTCTCATTAAACATGAGATTTCCTCTCGACAAATATACAAAAATAGAATTATTCTGAATAGTCCTTAAATGAATATTTGGCGGCTGCTTTAAAATGACACATTATTTACTAATCACTTGAATATGTGAATTTACATGCTTTATGAAATGACTAGTTTCTTTTTCGTTTGAAGTTAGATTATGTTTTCTGCTTAACAGCTTAAAATTTAAAGAAACTTAATAAATATACGTAATTAAATCAAAATAGATACTTCAAAGAAAATTTTTAACTTATGTAAGCATTCCACAATATAAGTTCTTAAACATAGCATTAATGTTTTTGAAAATTTAAAAATACAGTTCTGTTCTAAACGTTTTAAAAAACTGCAGATGAAAAGACTTTCATTAATCTTCGAACTTATATGAGTTTGTAAGAAGTGGGCAAATGCGTAAGAGAATAAGAATTCGGCAAACCATTCTTGTCTACTAACACCTCAACAAATGTATGTAGAATTTTCAAAAAAAAAATTCCTAAATGTGTTATTAACTCAGAATAATTCCTCAATTTAACTCATAATATTTGAAATTAATTTCAGATACATGTACATAAGATAAAATTTAATTTTTATGAGTAATTTGTAATAGCCGCTTAAACCATTCTAAAGACTTGGGTAGTACGCATTTACGATAATACCAAACTTCACGCTTATCCGAAAAAAAAATATGTTGATAGAATAATACAGTAATAAACAAAAAAAATTGTTATTGATTACCCCAGCGTTTATTAAACTATGGGTCGCAAACCCAAACGGAGTCCAAAATTTCGATTTGCAACCCGAAATTTTGGGGTCACGAAAATTCAATTCGATAGTTGAATTTAAGGATTGCATTTATAAGATTTTTAAAGAAATTAATATTAATTGACATTAATGAGATTAGATATATAAAGACAATACATTAATTGATATTAATGAGATTAATTACCTGTTATATAAAGGGCAAAAGGGATTTGTAAAGCTATTTAACGATTCAAACCTAAAACTTGAGTTTTCACAAAAATCTTTGAGGAATTCTGAATCGTAGATAGAACTAGATTTCTAATTATTTCTGAAATGGCAAGAATAGTTAAATTCTTCACTTATTCAGTACAACATATTTTTATAAAACTACCTTTTCAGCTTAATCAAAACCAAATGTCGTTCATTGCTAAAACATGTTGAAGATACTTATGTCCAGCAGTGTCAGATATTTCACCAACATTTAATTTGTTATGCAGCGGAAAACGAGCACATCTGTCTCATTAGAATTTTCTTTAATTTCTGTGTGCTTTAAATCTGTTTGCTAATTCTGTTTGCTTTAAATGCTTCTTTTTATATGTCTACTGTTTACCAAAGAAGTAAATTATTTATTGGAGGCTATTTATTTTTATATCTTTATTTTATATTTAATATCTTCTTCTATTGTCGTGAAAAAAAATCTCAATGACAAAAAGGGGTCGCGAATGAAAAAAAGTTTAAAAAGCCCTGGAATACCCTAAGTTATAATAAAAATTACATACCCTATTTTAGAATAAAAATTACTTAATCTAAACTACAGTTCAAATTTCAATAGCATATTAACGATTTTAAATTTCTCGATTTTAAAGTTCCCGAAGTTCATGACATTTCTCCCCCTTTTTTTTCCACTTTTTATTTGGTCAATGAAACTCAAATTTTTTTTTCGAAACAACAGTAGTTACTTTAATCTATAATGGTAGGAAACAATATTGATTTCAGAACTTCTTACAGCTTGTAGCTTGTAGACCATTTAGAGCTTACCCTAAGAAAATAAGGAAATTAAAAAAACAAACAGATTTGTTTTCATATAAAACTACCTACAGCTCAGTATTAGCTTGTAAATTTGGCTAAAATAAAAAACAGTATTAGCTAGTAAATTTGGATAAAATAAAAAACCTAGGTTATTTATTGATTGCAGGAACTTAAGAAAATTACTAAGACAGATTCAGAACCCATACCTAGGTCCACATGCGGTGATAAACCAATTAACGAAATAGAAAAGGGTTTTAACGTTAGAACTAACTAACCTCTAGTTATTGACATATCAATCTAAAGAAAAAGAGACTTACGAGGTTATTGCAAATCAAAGCGAGAATTTTATCTTGCATATCATTTACATATATTTCTTCGAATCTCACATGCGGTCGATTTTATGATAAATTCTTCTTAACTTTAATACCAATAACAATGAGGGAGGAAGACTTTGTATCTAAGAGAATAAAGTAGGTGAAATAAAATGCTAAATTATAGCTGTACGTATCTTTTAATAATGTATTTCTATTCACAAACGAAACAGAATCCCTGTTTAAATTAGTAATTAGTAAAATTTCGGAATAATTAGCAATTCGAAAAAATCTGTGATTCAAACCATTAGTTATGTCTTAGAATTTAAAAAATACCTATATATATAGTTTTTGGAATTTTGATTAATTATTAGATTAACCAGAGTAGAACATCAGACCCGTGGAATGTGTAATGAAATAATTATAACGTCAATCGTGTTTCAAAATTATCAGTAATTTCCATAGCTGCTGTAATACAAATAGTATTAATCGTTATTTCAGGTTAAAATATTACTAATTATAGGCAGTTTTCTTCTTTGTAACTTCAGTTAAAAGATTATAATCAATAAATTATATCAGTGCCTGTTATATCATATGAATGTCGTAATTAATGTAATTAATGCAGCAAATCTGATACAGCAGACAACTACCCACAGCCTCAGATGATCTTTCGTTAAGGATGTCATGTTAGAAAAGGTTATTGGTTAAGATGATATAAATATGCATATGGATTTATCCCGATGGAACTTTAGGAGTATATTAATGAAAAGGGCTAATGTAGAAATGCCGTATTTTAAAGATAAATAATAACGTACTTTAAAAATCTTACACTTAATCTTAGACTTTAATTATCTTACTCTTAATTTCCTAAAACACTGCAAGCAAAAGATTTTCTAAATGAATAAAAGGTTCTCATGTGCCCAATAAGGCTGTAATCCAGAAGGGCTAGTCTCAAAACGGCATTTTGTGGTGTTTCACTATAAATAGCGAATCAGTTTTTAAATTATTGCCACAAATATTATCACCCCGTATTACATTTAAAAGAATTAAATAATAAAGAGTCTGCATGAATGTATGTATGCTTCTCATATCGTGAAAAAACGACGATGCCAACAGCTATCAAATTTTGAATAAAGTAATCCTCCAACCGAACACAGGTACCTCGAATCACGAATTTTGAATTTCGAATTTGCTTTATTATCTATTCATATTTTGTAAAATTTAACAAATTTCGATTAACGAACTCAAAGATTGCTCATTTTTCACACCTCCTACTTCAAAATAATACCTAATGACTGACCATATGTTTTTAAAATCACTAATATAAAATTTTTGTTAAAATATTTCGTAAAGATATCACTGCATTCAATGAAATTTGTGCAGTTTTTATATTCTAAAAGTACATAAAATTAATGTTGAAATATTATTCAAATGCACAGTTTTAACTATGATTTTATTTGTTTAACAATTAAAACGTAAACTGTTATGAGAAAAAGATATGATCTAAAACTGGATGTCAAAAGCATAATAAAAACATTTAATATTACATAGGAATTTTTCACTTCATCACATTTTCCATTCAGCTACGTTTATACCCCTTGCCTTTTTTCCCTTTATAAACTAGCACTTGTTTCCTCTTCATATAAAATATCAGATAATTAAATTGTCAATTTTTACGACATATTTTCAACCTTATTGTAAAGTATTCATTTTTGTGCCATTACTTTTTCACATAAGGGTTTAAGCAGAGTCATATCTGCCGCTAAACATATTTTCATTAACATTTGTTGCGTCTTTCCGTCTAGATTGCTCCAAAGTTTCTAACATGAAATATCTACAGAAATATCTGAATATCTATAGAAATTTTCTAATATGTTATGCAAGAAATTTCAACGCATTAATGGTATCAAAAATATTTAATATTAATTTATGGCTATTGAAGGTGGGGAGGGGGAAGAAGTCTACAATTGACCCATTCTTCTTTATGCTGATACTGAAACGTCCTCTTATCCAAAAGTACAGTTTAAAAAATTGAACAGCTCTCTATATATGATGTTCTAAAATTCACATCAAGTTCTGCAAGCTGTGCTTGTGTTCAGAATTAGGGAATTTTCCTACTAGTCAACTGTATTATTTTAATGAAACCTGGTATGGGCATAGGTTGATATAGTAATACACAAAGAAATACCCTATAATATTCATGACACACATGCAATTATTGAGCTTTCAGCCTTATTTGGAGTAGGAAGGTCTAAAATACAGAATGCAAGATCGAACAAAAAAAGGAGGCTGATAAGGCATATAGTCCCCTCTAACAATCATAGACTTCTCACATTGAAATGAAGCATTTTACGAGTCGTTCTGGAAGTTGGTCCCATTCCGGGATTTGAACTCGAATCACCAGCGATTTTACCACTCGTGGTTCCCAGATGGTAGTTTGGCAAGGACACCAAGTGGGAATCCATTATGCCCTGATGAAAAAGAATTCCAATCAGTTCTCATTTCTTTATGATTTCTTAAGTTGTCAATAACAGTACATTAGAAGCAACATTTTGGAGGTCGAGTCTAATCCTGCGCACAGCAATTAGTCCTTCAACTAGTTCTACAATATAGCCTTTCTTAAAAGGATTGGAAATAGCTTAGAACTGAATCAACTACATGTTAATGGGATAGAAATTTCACTGTTCAATAAAAAATTAGAAAAAGGAAATTATAAAATTTGTAAGCATTTACTTAGGCTGAAATGATCCGTGATGTATTGAAAAATTATTGATTATTAATTTTAGAGATCTTTAAATAGATGTTTCACAGATTTAATAAACATTTTGAAAATAATGTGCCCTAAAAGAGATTTGCAGAATTTCTTGTAAAATATTTTGCAAAATCTGCAAAAATTACTTCATATAGTCATATTAAAATCTTGTATACTTTTAGATTTGTTATCAGTACACATTTATACCAGACCAATTTCAATTACATTTAAAGTATAAAATATGAAACTTGTGTACCGAAGCAATTCTTAGTGTGTGTAACCCAGGGCCAGCTCCAAGCAAAAACAGTACAGGCAGCTGCCTAGGCTTCCATCTTAGTTGGTCCAACAAGAGATAATTAAAATATATTTCGCTGTTTTAGTTTGAATTATTTAAATGCTTAATTTATATCGGACGCCAACTTTACTGATCGCCTGAGCTGCTGAAAATGCTGGTATCGGTTTCGACTAATCTTATAAATATATTTCTATGCGTAACGTGTATACGAACCAGTTTCCCTTAGAAAATCCTCCATGAAGACATCACTCCCCTTAGGCAGATAGCTTTTCTCTGCTTTGCAGTAAGCAGTTAAACCAAACCAAACCATAAATGTATTTTAGCTTCCGCCCTTCGTTAAATATTTAAGCTTACTGTCGCGTAAAATAGATAGTAGCACAAGTAAACAGGATAATTTGCCATTAACTCTTTGAAGGCCAGAAACCCCGAGCAACCTTTCATTCAAACTAACACAATCGCCCGAAACGGCCGAAATTCTGATGTTGTTTTCTTCCCTCCCCCTAACGTACACAGTAGCAGGTGCAGTTTTCCCTAATGCATTGTATCAGTTTATTGCAGACAGCTTGTCCTAAAAGGCTAAGGGCAGCTTCTTCGTTAGGAAGTAGAAAGCATGTTATTTGAAATCTTCTCACCTCTTTGTACGTTAATGAATGGGACGGGTAATGAACAGCGACGGGTGTTTCAATATTTTAATCATACAAGCTAGCGAAGGCATCGGTTTTCTAAGTGTTAAACCGCATTAATTTTAATGTTTCAGAAATTTTTAATGTTTTATTGAAATAAAATTGCATTTTATAAATGTTAAGGTCTGCCTTTTTACACTGGCGTGCAAAAATTAAGGACGAGATGGTTTTTTCAATATAACTTTGTACAAAAGCTTTCCTAATCAACACATTTAATACCGTAAAATCTCCAATACGTAAGGACATGAGTAATGTAAGCAACACTTACTAAAAGAGAAATCAGAGGGATAAAAAGAAGCTTTATTGAAAACGTAGCATGGAGCGCGATGCGACTGAAGGCCGAAACATCCCTGTGGTGGGTGTCTAGCAAGAAACATCCGGTCTTTAACGGAGGATATGATCTCCCCTGACTGCTAGGCAGGTTTCACATCATTTCTGCATGCTGGATATGTGGTTGTTAATGAGCTGTTGAGACACTGCTGCTCGTTCCTCTTGTAGCACCAATCGCAGTTTCGGAATCGTTACTGGCGATAAGTTACGTGCTGCCACGGGTCTCCCTAGTAAGTTCCGTACATGCTTGACGGGATTTAGATCCAGAGACCTTGCCGACCAATCCATGTGTTCAATATCTTCACTCTCCAACAGCTCTTCGACAGTAACTGTGCGATGAGGTGGAGCGTTGTCGTCCATGAAGAGGAACTGAGGACCCATAGCCCTTGTGAAAAGACGCATGTAAGGAAGAAGAACCTCGTTACAATAGCAGTCCCAGGTGACGAACCTCCTTGGGAGATATGAAGGTCGGTCCGGCTACCAAGCATTATGTCTGCTCGAACGAGAACTCCGCGACCTCCAAAACAGTCCCTTTTGATGATGTTGAAGGGGTTATTGCGTGTTCCCCGCTCTGTCCAGATGTGTATGTGTCTAGAATCGCAACTCAGACTAAATCTGCTCTCATCTGTAAAGAGTACTCGTCCCCATTCATTGTCTCTCCAATTCCGGTGTTCCCGGCACCACAGAGAACGCCTTCTCCGATGGGCAGGCGTTAGAGGTACACACCGTACAGGGCGTCGTGCAAACAGACCACCACCGTGCAGTCTTCTGGCCACGGTAAAACGCGATATCGGTCGTCCAGTCGCCTGTGTCGTGTGTCTAGCGATTTCTCCCGCTGTCTGCCGCCTGTTTCTTCTGGCCTGTAAGGCAATATACCGGTCATCTGCGGGTGTGGTTCCTCGTGGACGACCACTACTAAACCCCCGGATAGCTGTTCCTGTAGTTTGAAATTGTCTCCAAAGTCGTGAAACGATGCTGTGAGCAATTCCGAACTCTGCAGCCACACTTGTCACACTGCGGCCTTCCTCCAACTTCCCAATGATTCGACCTCGGGTAAAAGCATTCAGATGTCGTCTAACAGATTGATTATTCGCCATTTCTCGCTGAGGCAGCAACTCGGTGTGATTTTAACTGCTATACGGCGTGCAATATCTTTGCCAGAAATACTGATCTTACACCGACAACATGCTTTATACTACTCAGACACTCCCCCATTACGTCTACCTGCATATCTGCGCATGTGCTACCGTACATCATCTTACTTAATCTCCTGATTGGTCTTTCTGTCCGCTCTGCCTCTTCGTTCAGCTGATATGATAATTTTTCGACTTCGTCCTTAATTTTTGCCCACCAGTCTACTTTTCAGCTTAGTACTTTGAAGCTTTTAACCACCAAGCTGATGTGATATTTTGTTTGAGGATTTGATCCCATAGTTTGTATAATAGAACATTAAAAAATAATTTAACAAATACATCATTTTCTTTTCTCGCGATGAGCATTTCCAAAATAGATCATTTTCTTTTCTTTTGTTCCTAGAGGGCGTCATGAGCATTTCCTCCAATCTCCCAGTTGCCGATTTTGAAAAACTAAAATGAAAAATCTTAGTAGCAGGAGGTCTACAACTCAACCAGCAGCCTAAAAATAACTCAGCTCTACGCGTGAGGTCTTTGACTACGCCGCCTGATGTGATGTCGTTGATGACGTTGCCCTTAGCCCCGCCCTCTGTGTGACGTCATTGGCTACGCCCCTCACCCTCTTGCCGCAGAACCCCCATTTTATAGCTACTTTCTATACTTTTTTTCCCTTTAATACAGATTAGTACGTTTGCAGTAGTAGTGCGAAATAATAATAATGTCAAAGTCTTATCGTTTTTATGGAGAATAGGAATTGATCACTTTTTTTAAACGATAAATGATAAATGCTAATCCAACAGTGCCTGCCTAGCCGTTACTAAAAAAAGGTTATTTGGAGAGGTTTTTTTTAACTGTGCGTTATAAATATGAAACAGATTATCTGCGAAATGGTGTCTTAAAAGTAAAATTAGTTATCTCATAGCTCAATTAAGATTCCTATCGAAATCACGCGTAATGACTATTGCATCACTGAAAACAAGCCGTAATTTAGCAAAAAAAAAACACAAATCGTTCTAAATCCGTAATTTAGCAGAAAAATGTAAATCATTTTAAAAGTAATGGTAATTTAGCAAAATAAATAAATAAATAAAATAAAATAATATTGCGTAAGAGCAATTTACAAAAGAAACTTTCTTGTAAATCTCATATTCACTTTAAAGGATTTTTAGAACAAGATAAAAATAATTGTTACAATTAAAATTCCACAGGTGTCTTCAAGTATTTTGATTTAAAGCATCCAGAAAATAAGTGAAAATGTAAAGGAATAGTTATATAACGATACTGAGAGATTTTTCTTTTCCCCACAATTTGATGGTTTGGTTAATTTGATTATATAAAATCATTCGAGGGATATCTGCCTAAAGGGAAAGATGCCTTCGTGGAAGAGTTTGAAAGAAAAACTGGCTCGTATTCACGTAATACATGGAGAAAACCACGAAAACGCCCATGGAGCCAGTCCGTTCGTCGGGATTCAAACCGAACTACCAGTATTCAGAGACTTTACCACTCGGCCACTGGTGAGACTCAATTTGATCAATCGACAGGTATAAGGGACACAGCGCACTTATTGCGACAATGAATAAAAACGCGTCAGAAAATTCAATTATGTTTCTACAAACCAATCTAATTCTAAAAGCTGGAGAACTTGAGGAAGATTTTTGGAAATACGTCAGTCGAGAAACATTTCCCAAATAACATCAGTTTTAGCGAATATATGTGTTTTTGTTTTGAATCTAATAGATGCTTGTGCGAACCGATTTGTTCGTATTTAAAGTTCATGAAGACTAAACATCGCTACCTTTTTACGGTTTCTCATATTGAAGATTCAATAATATTTTATTTTTTCGGATATACGCCAAATTATGCATGTTTGGTAAAAATAATAAATTTAAATTTAGTCTGTACTTTTGTGGTGGCTAATTAAAATTAATAAGAATAAACAGTAAGACGTTAAAAGTTGTTTTTATATCCTCTCCCCTTCTGACATTTAGTAAGCAAGTTTGAATCTGTTAAATATCAAGATTTTTGTGAGTAGTGTGTTTGCGACATGTTTTGAAGAAAAAAAGTCAGTTATATATATACAGAAGTAGGCTACTCCTGTTATATGTTATGATTTATAATATAATAAAAACAACAGAAGATAATAGTTTTTAACAAATGACCCCAAAGATTTGTAAAGTATATTTTCAAAACTGAAGTTATGAAGCAAAAAAACAATCAATTAGTGCTGCCATCTGTTGAAAAATAATAGAATTAAAATATGCAGTGTTTTATTTTTACCGTGTTTCCCCGACAATAACATCAAAGCCAGTGTTAGACATTTTGGGGATCCCATATTCTGTTTCTTCCGCATTTCTAAATTCTAAAACTTGTAGCGTCCTTAAATTCTATTGCCCAATGCATCCATTAAATTCTAAAACTTTGACTAAATTTTGCTGCTCGTTTAAAAAAAACAGTCATTAATTGGTTAACTGGTGCTGACATCTGTTGTAACATAAAACTATTAAAATATGAATGTTTTATTGTTACTGTATTTCACCTACAATAACAGAGCCAGCGTTAGACTTTTGGCGCCCGGTGCAATCTGTGTGAGTCCTATATTCTGTTACCTACACATCTCTAAATTTTAAAAATTGTGCCCCTAAATTTTTCTACCTACTGCATCAATAAATTCTAAAAATTTGGTCATTCTTAAACTTTGTTGCTCGTTACTTGCCTAAAATTAAAAATTTTTCCGCCTGTAAATTCTGCCGTCGGGTGCGAATGCTCCGGTACCACCGGCTGTGGCTCAGTTTCTAAAGGAGATTGTTATGGAACGAAAACGTAGTTAATTAATCGATTAACTTGTGCTGCTATCCGATGAAAACTAACATTAAAAATATGAATGTTTTATTGTTGCTGTGTTTCCCCGACAATAATACCAGAGCCAAAGTTAGACATTTTGCAGTCCGGTGCGATCTATATTCTGTTACGTATACATCTCTTAAATTCTGGAAATTCGACCATTCCTAAATTTTGCTACTCGTTACTGCTTTGAAATCTAAAACTTTTGCCGCCTGTAAAATCTGCCGCCCGGTGCGACTGCACCGGTACTATTTGCCCTGTCTCCGGCCCTAAATAAGATACGCTCTTATATTAATTTTTGCTCTAACAAACGTATTACGGCTTATATTCAGATGATATCTTGTTTCTTAACACATTAGAATCAACATATATACGTTTAGAATAATCTGCTTTCATTCATTTATTCGAGGATCTGCATTTATCTATTCATTCCTTTACTTATACATAAAATTTAATTCATCCAAGTGCAGTCATGTCAGCCGCGAGTACTCCGGCCTGAATATTTTACCACTCTACTTCCTATAGAGTTATTGGCTCTCATGAATAACCAGTCGAGCTTTCTTTAAAATTTCCTTAAATCAGTAAAAGTACTCACTTAAGGAAAGCTCTGTATCTACTTCGTAATGCAGTGTCACCATAGCTATCATAATTTTGAAGACTAGGCTACTAAAAACATCCAGTTTGTTTCCTTTCCATTCTGTTTCAGTGCAGTCAGGGCCGCCCCTTGGGTGCATTCAGGTTGTGCGTTACAAAGACTCTTGATTAGAAATAGCGCCAAACTGGTATATGACAATAAATTTTCATTCCAGGCTATTAATTAAAGAGAAAATGTTAGTGCAAAAGAAGTTACTGCAACGACTAGCGCTCGATTAAAAGACGAGTTTAATTAATCTTCACGAGGTGCCTAATGTATCAAAAATTAGTTTAAACAACATGTTTTCCTAAGGTCAAATAGTTTAGGTAATATATCAGCTCAGGTATAGGTATACGTAAAAGTAGGGGAGACACCAGATATTTACCAACAGGTGATCCAGGTGTTGTCCCTTCCTACTAACTTTCCCTAATAGCCTAGCTTGGAGCAGAAGATGCCCGACTCACGCTACACCGTGTGCCCTACCGCTGCCAACAGTGCATTGGGAGCTCGTCTGATGTCCCGAGTGCATCATTTAATGCATTTATATCTATGAAGTGTTACATTATACATGGTGGTACACGAATATTATTTCAGCATGGTGATACAGCTGATTTTAAATGGTAGTTACAAATTTGTTGCATATTGTTAAAACATATGGTTACGATTGTTTTCACGTGTTTCTTTGATTCAGTATTTTGTGGGTTGCAGTTCTACAGTTCTTACAGTCAGCTCCGTGATGCTTACATTTCTTGCAAGGAATTTCTTTTACATATAGCATATTATACATAGCATATAGAGAGTTCCATTTTGTTGCAATCTCATGGTTTGCCAAAGTCCATATTATAAAAATTCTACCAATTTAATTCTGTTTAACATATCACTGTTATGAATATGCATGCTGCAGTGCAGTAACATTATTTTGAATTTTTAATTTATTTTATGATAGAACCTTAATTATTACATACAAAGTTCTCTGGACCATTTATGGTATCGTACATTTGCTAGTTATAGTATAACTAGTTATGAGAGGAACTGGGAGGTATTGTATTACACGGGAGCACATAACTCTTGTCCTTTTGCTGCGAAGAACTCGATTATTTTTTGTATTTTTATTCCAAGGTTGTTTTATTATTTGTTGCATATCTTAAAAACGGATCCACGTACTGAGTTGTTTTTTTAAGTTGTAGTTCCTCTGTCAAGGGAGAATAAAAACTGTAGTGCTCTGGATCGCCCCTATCTCCACATACACATGTGTCACTTTCAGAGATGTTTCTTTCTT
>KK116736.1:463432-524170 GCA_000611955.2 Stegodyphus mimosarum | reverse complement strand
CCTGGTACATTTAAGATTCGATGTTTCGGCTTTTTATAAATTTTAATGTCTTAAGTGAAATTTTAATAGATTCCTTTTTCGGGTTTTGATCTCAAATGAACCAGAAGAATGAAACACGTTTTCGAAAAATATTAATCGATTTTTATGGAGTTTCTATTCATTTTCTCCTGATGAATTCTGAATTGGAGTTTCAGTAGAAGGAGATTTATTTATATTTTGATATATTTATTATCTTGTATATTTTTTCCCTTTTGCATTTTCATTTATATTTTTAGAGTTTGTACTATTATGAATTCTTATTTTAATTTTGATTTGTTTTAGATATTATGGTTAACCTCTTATATACGTTTGCAATTATTAATATTTTTGAGGAATTGCCTTGCTTTGATTCCAATTTGCTTTTAACTTTAGATGCTTTAAGTCTCTCTCTCTCTCTCTATATATATATGTGTACGTATATGTGTGTGTGTGTGTGTAAAATATCAACCATTCTAATTATAAATTAATTATAGTCCTTTTGACTCCTCTTGTGTTGCAATCTTTATTCTAAAGTTAGCGAAGCAATAACTTTTCTAATATAATCTTTACCGCTTGTAATTCTGAAAAGTGATCGTCATCCGATCTCTGTTGGCAATTATTCCTGGAATGCGATGAAATTTTAACCCAGCATTCCATCTGAATATTAATCTATCACGTAGCTGAAATTTAATTCGCTTAACGTAAACTTTCTTTAAATATGATCCAAAAATTCTTTAAAACATGATCCGAAATGTAATGTGTTTAATATAATCATGCTACGGTATAAAAGCTCTTTGCTGCGCATTATTCGCCTATGTTGATCGCCTCTTCTCTCTTACAAAACTTAATTTCTTCTGGTTTCCTCTATTGTTTCAAAAATGTTGATACATCATAGATAAATCCTGGTGTGCTTATTCGCCGCCGTAATGTAGTGATGTGGAAAAAATGTCTTTTAAGAATGTTCAAAAAGAACTTATGTGTTAACTCATGGCACGCTTGTCTGAAAATCCTTCGTCCTTCTGCTACGCAGTTATGTTGTCTCCACCCGGTCATTAGTCAAAGATGTCGACTGTGTGTTCTAAATTTTAATCTCTTATGCCTTCTTGCCCGCTGGCCTGGCTGCTTGTTTTTTGGTAGATTTTAATCGCAAAAATTGTTTTCTAACTGTTTGAACGGTATTTGGTGTTTTATGTTTTTCTGTATTTTACAATTTTTAATGAAAATGTTTCGAGTTTTTATGTGTTTTTGCTTTGCCTCGAAGGGAGAACTGAATTAATTGAATGAGAAATATATGTCTAATAAAATTCGAGGAAATAAGTTTAAATGAAATGCAGCAAAAAAATGTGTATAATTTAATGGCCATAGAAGAAGTCATGTGTTGTCTACATCAGATTTTTTTAAATAAAAATAATTTAATAATATTTATATATATTTCTTATTATGTGCAACTAACCCCTATACTGTTGTTGACAGAAACATTTTCTAAATACTGTGACATCATCTGCTATCTCACGGATTAGTTTCTCATTTTTGCGTGTACCGTAGAAATTTTCCTTTATGTTAATGATTTGTGATAGTTTTTTAGAGAAAGCTTGGTTAATTCGCAAAAGATAACTTTGCCGCAATGCCTGGATACCTTTTTATCTTATTTCATAATTAAAGACAAGATGTATAAAATATCTCACTTACTCATATAATCTATCAGTTTTATTTAATTTCATTCATCAAAACAGATTTAGTATGGTATTTAGACACTGAAAAGAATAAAATGTATTTTAATTTCGGAATAACAGCTGAATTTTTATCACGTAGTGTTTGAAACTCTCTTATGCGTTATGGTTAGCGTCGCTGGCCCGGAGAAGGCAGAGGTGTTTGTAAATGTATAGTGTCGGGCGGCATGGCACTTTAAATAGGAGGCGAGCCGAAAGTCCTTTCGTGTGGTTTAGTGGAAGGGAAGAGGGATGGGAGGTCCTCGGACTCGCCCCCCGGGATGCTCTCCATCAAAATTGGGGGGCGGAAATGAGCTAAATCGCGCTTTCACCTGTAAGGTGCTCAAGGCTGCCAACGAGAGGCATATCTTACGCTCCTTTCCACGAGGAATTTCGTGGGCTTCGGCTGATGTTACTGTCAGACAAAGTGAGCATAAGTAACAACAATAATAACACAACTAAGTGGTGACTCTAAAAAGAGGGTAAGTCGAAATTACCAGTGATGCGCAATTTCGATGATTGCTGAACATTTTTCATTCTTAGGTGTACATTAAAAAAAAAAAATGGTGTTCATATCAGCATGTATTTTCATACCTTTTAATACGGTTGTTGTTGTCGTGTCCATTGTCACATCGGACAATGTTTATCAGAGCCTACTCTGAAGAGAGGGTTCGACTTCTATTTTCCATCTCCAATTTTGTGAAAGAGCACCCCGGCGGGTATCCAGGGGTCTCTCACACCTCTCCTCTCCCACCAGTCCGCAAGAAAGGACTTTCGGCTCCCACATATAGTGCCACCTTGCCGCATCGACAGTGTACATTTACAAACATCCATGTCTTCTCCGGGATTCGAGCCCGGGCCCTTCGGTACCGTAGTAGGCTCCCCCAACCACTATACCGTCTGGGCGACTTTTTAATACGGTGTGACAATCATTAACACGTTGACTTCTGCGGGCATTTTACGCGGTTTGCCCATGGTGTAAACATGACATTTGTATTATGTGATCTATATTATGTTGAAATATTATCTACAGAAGATAAGGTAAGTTATATAATCGCGTTTAATGTGAATTTTTCGTGGTGGGGATCACCGGTAACCCCCAAAGCGCTGTAGATTATTTTTTGCAATTTATTATTTAATTTTTTTAACTTATTACTTTTCATACCATTATAGTTATTATTTAAAAATTTATCAGAATCGATATTTACTTTAATTATGTATTTTTTACTACTGGTCGCGTCGTCGGTCACCGGTGCTGCCCCTTCCCGGCGCTGTAGCGAAGTCGAGTGCCGGTCACCGGTGACCCCTCCACGGCAGTCAACGTGTTAAAGATATTAATGCTACTATAATCTTTGTTTCCATTCAACTTCAGAGCTTCTTAAGCTATGTCCTGTTTGGTACATCTGTGGCTGGACAGGCAATATAATTGCTTAATAATAATGAAATTAATTTACCAAATATTTCTTATTGCTTTTTAAATTAATGTCCATCAAGAATGTTGCTGAAATAATGAAATTAATTTACCAAATATTTCTTATTGCTTTTTAAATTAATGTCCATCAAGAATGTTGCTGAAAATTGGCAGTTATTGGACACTGACAGATTCCGGTTTCGGGAAGAAGGAACAAGATTCCTAGTTTTTTTTTTCTTTATGCAGCTCATCCTTTCAACCTAAGAAGTGCACTCTTATGTGATTTTCTGTAAATTAATATTAAACTCTGACATTTATAATCAATACGTCATATCCTCTATCAATACTCTCAAAAGTATCTTTATAACATTTGAAAACTCGGCACTTCAAAACATATCTTAAAATTAATTTGAACACATTTGTATGCACTATGAAACATTCGACAAAGGAAGCTTCTCAAAAAAACTCGGACATATCGCCAAGAAAGACAGACGTTATCTCTTTTAGCAAAATTCCATACATTTTAGCACCGTTGAACTTTGACTCACAGAACAAGTTGTCTCAGTTTTCATCATTTCTGTCTCGTGTAATGTTTCTTCTTTCCTTACAGGCTAGCAACTATAAAACATAAACCAAGGCTTATTTGACATCTCTATCATCTTTTTCGTTACCCGTTTATCTGAGACTTGTGATATAGTATCTTCTTCAAATAAGTCAACTTTTAATGCCATGTATTTCTGGAAATCTGGTAACTCACTTCTTGTCATTTTTTACTTCAATTTTTTACGACCTAGATAAGAATACATTACTAAGTTGCTGACAGCTTTTCGATTTGTACAAAAATTCGCATCGTGGGAGTAAAACTTAGACTAGTTATTGCTGTAAACAAGCTGTCATTACAAAACGTGTAAATATTTGAAATATATATTAAATTATAAAATATTTTATGTGGGCTGTAATTTGTAACACAGCAGTTTTATGCCTTATAGCCGTAACTATCATTTCTGAGACTGTGATAACGAAATATTAGTTACATTTCCTGTCTTCAGACTTCATAGCCTCGACCCATAATTAAAATTTGTGCTTATTAAAAATTTCTAACAATTTTAGTCGCTATACTATCTATGTCGTCAACCGGGATAATGGGTAACGACGCTGACTGCCGAACCATACGGCCTGGTTTCGAATCCCGGAGAAGGCATGGATGTTTGTAAATGTATAGTGTCTGATCGACATAGGGCACTCTAAGTACGCAACGAGCGGAAAGTCTTCTCGAGAGGTTGATGGCAGAGGAAGAGGTGTGAGACCCGTTCCCGGACCCTCGGACCCGTTCCCCCCGGGGGTGCTCTCCATCATAATTGGGGACGTAACTGAGCGAAGTCGTACTGTCAACTGTAAGGTGATCAAGGCTCTTGCCAACGACAGGCGCAATCTTGTACGCCTTGCTACGATGAATTCTATTGGCTTGTTCTGATGTTAGTGTCAGGCAAGTGAGATAAGTCGCAACAACAACACTGTCACAATATGCATTGACTAACTGAGACTGTACACTTCTGGTTAACTGAGGCTGTACACTTTTGGTTCGCTTTACTTAATTATCGCACAGCACTCAAGGGCTGTCTGCCTAAGGGGAGGGGTGCTTTCGTGGACGACTTTTTAAGGGAGACTGGTCGTATACACGTTACACACGAGCCACGAAAACGTCTATGCAGTCAACTCGTTCGCCGGTATTCGAACTGCGGACCGAACTACCAGTGTTCAGCGACTTTACCGCTCGGCCGCTGGTGGGCTCGCGCACTTTTTAAGGCCTTTAGCAACAGATTTCTTGATTTTCACGCAGTGTGTAAATTTTTTTTCTGCTCCCAAAAGCATCTTCTAAGCTAATTAGTTAGCTAGTCATTTTAACTGTTTATGCTGCTGGTTAACAATGAAAATCAAATCAAGTCACGCCCACCAGTAGCCCAGTGGATAAGAATCCTGAACGACAGTAATTCGATCTAGATCCAGTTCCCTGCGAAGGGCTGGCTGGATATATGCTTCCATGGTTTTCCCCCACATGTAACTACTTTTCAGTCAGAATGTCACCCAAGAGGGCTATTCTTTCCTTTAGGCAGATATCACAATAATGGTAAAATATTCCAATCGAATACGCACTATTGCGGTTCAGTGTCTTTTTTCCTCCGTGAATTAACGTTCAGTTGTTGTGAGCTTCTGGGCGTAGCCCCATCCCAGTTTAACAATTGTATCTTTTTTTCGAACGTTGAAAGTAGCGTTGTAGAAGTTCGTAGAACATAGTAATTCAGCGAGCAATTGAGGCGTGAAGAGATAGCAGTTTTGATATATTCAGAAGTAATGGCATAATTCATAGCAATTATTGAGTTTATGGCAATTATTAAGTTGAAGAGAAATCCTGAAGCGGTGAAGTTGAAGAAGCGGTGAAGTTGAAGAAGAAGAAGTTGAAGAAGCGGTGAAGACCCGGAACTTGTCCAGCAGTCAGGGAGTAACCAGGAGCTTGCAAGTATGCTATTGGCTGCGAAAGAGGAGTACTATTGATTAAAGTGAGATCTGCAATGTGCTAGGTGGAGGGGACTGATTTAACAACTTAAATCATTGCGTAAATCGAAAGTGTGTTTGATATAGCCATGAAGACCCACTAACAGCCAAGTGGTAAAATCATTAACACCGGTAGTTACTACCTGGTTTCTATTCCAGGCGGGCTGGCTGCATGGACGTTTTCGTGGTTTTCTCCTTGTGTAACGTGTACACGAGAAAATTTTCCGTATCAGGTCCTAGGCAGAGAGTCTGTCGTTATCAACCAAACCAAACCATCCTCTACTTCAGTGCCTATGCTTTGACTGAAACAAAAGTTTGGATGGACACTGATACCCTTCGGTTCAGTAGTTTTTATTTGAAATACTATTTAAATTTCATCACACTGATAAGCTATCAGTTAACCACAAGTGACTGTCAGGCTGTAGGAGCCCAATACTCTTGAAAGTCATTGTTTTGATAACCTACTTAAAGGGCCCAATTTAAAATATATATAATTTGTAATATATCAGTTGGTAATTTTTATGAACATTTAAGCATTATTTTAATTTATAATAAATGTTTGTATCGCCACATATTCTTAGCATAAAACCATTTGGTTTTTAAATTTTTAAAATGTTTGATTTTTGCCAAACGTTTTGTGTATTTAATAACACACATAAAGCTCTTAATAAGCGTATATTTTTATTAATATTGTATATATGTAAGATAAAAATATGTAAATAAGTTTTATGAATTAATTTAGCTCTTAATTCTCCATTTTTAATTTGGGTATTTCCTCGCTGTAATTCCTCGCTTTTCTAGGCTGCGCAATATCTAGATTAATGTATGCCACGTGGTTTGTGTAACGCTCGTGACGTAGCTAATTCGGAGCTTGAACTCAAAATTTTGAAAGCAAAACTTTCTAACCTAAACCAAACCAAACCATTCTTTTGGTGAGCTTCCACCCTGGAAAACAGCGCACTTTTGCTTCTACCTCTGTGCCGCTTGGATGCTATTTCATGCTGCTCTCTTTCTATCGCAACAGTATCAAAAATGCAAATATTATAGAAGCAGGGACGATTAGAGCGCCAAGCGAATTGTTGCCACAAATGTCAATTGAAATAAAAATGAATATTTAATCTTACTCGGTTGCCAAACTTCCTAGTCATTACGGGTTCGACACTTTAGCATGCTAAGCAATCAGAATAATTCCTTTTCAATCATGGACCTTCTTTCTATGCTTTCAACGTGCTGCGCCATCAATATTTCTGCGTTTCTACGTCTCAGTGACCTTACACGTAATTCTAAATTTGTATTTATATATATATATGCCTTTCACAGAGTTTTATTTGAGTAATTTAAATAACCCACTGAAAGCTTAAATCATTGAAATATTCGCAATTAACAAAGCTCGATTTATATGACCCAAAACAATCTCTTTGATTTAAAGTGTATAAGAAGTTCGCTGTAAAATTGAATTATTCACCACTGCCAAAGTCTTTTAATGAATAAAGTATACTTCCTAACTTCACTAACAAAACAAATACACTAGTGGCTCATCCAAAATACAGACTGTATGACATAGTCTGCATTTTTGATGAGCTAATGGTAATTTTTACGGCTGTAATATTTATTTGAAGTAATATAACTAAAAAGTAAACCTTTTAGCAAATTCACGCTGACATCAAAATTTCAAGATACTTTATTACACCGGAAAAATTACAATTACATATATATTTATGAATGCATATATTCAGATACACACAATATATCACAACATAAATTATTTAAAGTAGATTGCAATAAGAGAAAATATCAATAGGCAGATAAATAAATTTACAACTCTTAAGACATGTTAAACATTTCTTAAATTACTAAAAACACTAGGAAATATGCAATTGCTTTAATAGGCAACATTATTTCAAGTATGTTTAATTAGATATCAGTAAACTAAAAATGATATTTCTAAATAAGTATTACTATTTCATGTTGTTTAAAACTAAATCATGAAGCTATTTCTAACTATTTTAAGAGAAATAAAATGTATCTCACCAGATAAAGCTCTGGCAAAATATTCGATATTGATTTTTTTGTAATGCATTTCTTTTATTTGGGTAGAAACTATTTATTTGATTTATTTATAGCAGAAATGTAATAAAATATTTTTGCTTGAATTCCGAAATATTTCTTACCAGAAAAATTGTTAGCTTTATAAAGTATTTGAATTTTTCTCCAATTTCAGCATTAAAGAAAATTATCTATCAAGTAATGTTCTTGTTTCCCATCTGAGTGTCCGGCCTTCGTAGCAAACGCCGCTTTAAAACATCACACAGTTTCTTGTTTTTATTATTCTGTCTTTTCTTTATTATAAATCTAAACAACAATTACAAATAAACAAAGCTGTTAAATATAAACATATTTTGTCAATGTTTAAACATAACTGTAACTGAAACCAGAATAACCATGAAATAAAGCCTTGAAATGAACACCTTTTTAATAATGGCAGATATTGGTATTTTTTAATATTAATATCAAGGATATACGTTTCCATTTAAATAAGCTTACTTGTAAAGCTTCTTACAAAATTTTGCTAGTGGGAAAGAATATATACGTAATGCTTAATAAGCATTAAAAAACTATAAAACTGAAGGATAAAATTAAATGTTTATTGCAACGAACGCAATATTTTCAAATGAAAATTAAATATTTTGAAGATATTTCAATGTAATCACTTCAGGAACACACATTTGTCAATAAGTTACAAAATATATAGCATTTAAAATTCATTAAATTACGTATACTACCTACAGTGAAGCACTGAATCTGAGATGGAAAGTTATATATCCAATAATTTATTAATTTAATAAAACTTTACTGTTGAGGCAACACTAGCCAGTTCATTCGGCTTTGATTCAGAGTAGAAGTACATTCGGAGTAAAACTACTGCTTTATTATAAATAGCTTAACTAACTCCAAACACGTTATTTTCTCAAAATATCTTGTCTCTTTTATTTTGGAAATAAAAATGAAGAATTAAATTAAATGACCTCATTTACCTCTATTTTGGACTTTTCTGTGTATAACATGTAAATTAAACGTTGGTGTTAGTTCTTCGAACTCTTCAAACACAGTCATAACTACTATAGCATGGATGACAGAATCAAGGAAGGAAAGTTACTTTTCTTATTTATTGTTCTGATGATTAAAAGTTTATATATCTGACATATTATTAGTAAAACATTTTGATTTCGAATGCTACATTTCTGATTACTGAAGTTAGGTACTTATTTTTATATTATATTTACCAATATAATAATACCTAAAAATGTTCATCTGTACATATTCATATCGCATTATCTTGAATGCAAATATTTACTACACTAAAAGTTAAATAACATGATTTAGTTTCAATTAAACGTTAAAACGGAGAGCGTAAATATAACAACATATAGATTAATAAACATACAACTAGATCTGACGTCCTTTAAAACAAAGAAATGGAGTTTATAACGTATTTCTTCCACCTTCTTAGCATCCCTTCGTGGTGTAATGGTCAGCATACTCGGCGCGTATTCGAGAGGTCCGAGGCTCGAGTCCCGGCGAGAGTATTGCTCATTTTTCACGTCTCTCAGTATCAAAAACCTAATGTTTAAGATGGTGGATGATGATTCTTCACCAGGATTTAGCGATTGGGTACCATAATACCCTGTCGCTCTTTAAAAGGGGGAGTATGTAAGGTATTCCTCTCGTCTTCTTAGCATGCTTTCGTGGTGTAATGGTCATAGTGTACTGACCGAGAGATTCAAGGTTCGAGTGCCGACGACGGCACTGCACATTTTTCACATCTCCTGCTTTAAAATAATCTAATGTCTCTACAAAGTTTATTAATGCCTATTTATTAAATCAAAATTCTGGAAGCTTTAAAGTAAACTAATATTTCATCTAATATAATATAATGTAACTTAATCTAACGGAGTAATGTAACTTAATACATAAGCACAGATATTTCTGTCCTGGTACATCAAATTTTCATAAAACGGAAATTACAAAAGAAAAAAGTAACACCAACTTACGCTTTCAAGGAAAGAATTAAATGAGCTTAAAATAACTGTAAATCGATGCTGCTAGGAAAAACAATTAATGTTTTTTAATGTTTCCAGAGAGTCAAACTAAATTTGTTTGTAGGATAATCTTTAACAGACGATAAATGAAGTCCAAAAATTTGCAACTTCGAAATATTTACACAAGCTGTTTGCACACTTTTTAGATGATCTTGCTTTGCCGTAAAAAATCACTTGAAATTTTTTAAACTAAACTGTATTTTTGAAAGCATAAATTATCGTCTACTACTTGACAATTTTGTTTTATTGCAAAAGGCCTCTTTTCAAGAAGCAATGGACGGAAGGCTATATTTGTGTTCTTTCCGAAGAAGATCATATCTAGTTATTAAATCTAGTTATTAAATATTATGTTATAGTTTATTATGTTATAGTTTAGTTATTTAGTTTCATATCTAGTTATTAAAAAGCACTGTGGAAACCATGGTTATTTTATATCTAAAGCTACGATAGGTAATGTTGTCAACAACAAAGGAAAAAAACACCATAATTTAGCCTCACGTGGAAAAGTTGTTCCAAGTACGTATTCAGAGAAAAAAAACGGAATGCTTCGAAAGTTGCAAAGGTAAGGTATTTAATGTTAAAGGAAAATCTGCCAAGTCAAAGGACAGTTGCAAAATCATTGAAATGCTCAGGCTCAACTGTAAAGAAAGTGATTAATGCTGATTTGAATCTTAAAAAGTTAAGGAAAATAATGTGCATCGTCTTTCCCCACGACATATCGCCGAACGCAGAGCGCGCTGCAGAATTTTTTATGGGGAAAATTTATCCGGACAAGAAATGGAAAAATGTTGTCACAATAGATGAATCTTGAGTGTATTGAAATGACTGCAATAAAAAGAAATCAATTTATTATCATCAAAGAGATAAAAAAAATCTTAAAACATGATTCAAAGAAGCTAAAGAAAGTTTTTCTATGGGATTTATGATTGCTGCTGGTTTTTCATATAACAACAAATTAAAAATAAAGAAAGTGGAGAAAAAGGCTAAGATCACCTCAACATATTATCAAAAATATACTTTACAACCAATTTTCAAACAAGGAAAATCCTTCTCTATATACACAGTGCGATCATTCAGTAGAACTGTATCAAAGCAAAGCAAGCAGCGACACGTCAAAATCTACTGCTAATGTTCTGAAAAAAATGGAACAAGAAACGGGTATCAAGACTATAGGCTTCACTCATACCCCTGCTAAATCTCCTGATCTATCACCAATCTCTTTTTGTGCTTTATGGCTTTTAAAAGGTGGGTTGTCCAAACGTCAATCTGCAACCTTCTTAGACTTCTTAAAGCTGTTCGAAAGGAATTGGATAAGAAAAATCTCTTCCCATATTACAAAAAGCTTTATTGTCTTGGAAATTATGGCGTGCAAAAATAGTGAAGAATAAGGGTTATCAAATAGAACATTTAACACATGAAAAAATTATGCAAAATATTTCTTAAATTACAATGAAAATCGTCTAAAAATGTGCGAACAACCTCTCTATCTCCGTAGGTTACGAAATTTTACCAACTTGAAAATAGATTACATATTGAGAAGCTCTCATCTTACTACAATATAAGCATTCAAATAGAATATGTCACAAAAGAATTACTATTTAAAAATGCAACCGGCTAATAATCTGCAACAGTAACTCCAACTTCTGTACCTTCGAGCGCCAATTAATATTAAACTTTAAAAGCTAACGGGCCTCACGATTTGTTACGGTTACGGTTTTATACGAGTACATCTTACGGCAATAAACACCGGTTGTTTGAGATTTTTCTGGAAATAATTTCAAACAATCTTTGTAAAGAGTTTCTAAGATAGAACACGAGATCAAAATAAAGATAACGCAGGGAAATTTAAATTAAAAATTAAACATTTTATTTGATATTTTTCAGCGAAAACATTAATGAATGGATGAACGGTTGAAAATGTAATGGAAATCTGAGAACACTGCCGACGCTCATGCAAAGAAGTTCCTCACAATCAGTCTTCGGTGATACTGTATATATTTAAATCACGATATTTTTATGCTTCTGTAGAATCATTGATTTATTTTGAAGCACAGAAAATGAAAAAGGTGCATTGCCCTCCCCGGAACTCGAACCCTGGACCTCTCGAATATGCGCCGAGTGTGCTACCGTCACACCACGATGGCACCTTATATACTCCCCTTTTAAAGGGCAACTAGGGATTAGGCGAGCCAGTCGCCAAATCCTGGTGGTGAAGAATCATCATCCACCACGTTTTAGTTCGGGCGTAACTGTACAGTCATTAGTTTTCTTTTGAAAGTAGGAAACACGAAAAATGAGTAATGACCTCGCCCGGACTCGAACCTGGACCTCTCGAATAAGTGCCTAGTGTGCTATCGTTACACTAGGAAGGCTTGCTGGAAGGAGGGAGAGAATGGAAATCTATGGTTAATAATACGTTTTTCTTTTTAAACTAGCCACGGACTGCCGATACTAATGGTCCACACAGCGGGGAACGCTAACATATATTAGAAAGGAAGTGAAAAGGTATAAATTTTAATTCAATATTAAAATGCTTCGAATTTGTATTCACAACCAGAGTCTGTAAGGAGATCATATACCTTTTGATTATACAAAAGTGTATGCCAAATATCTTAAAAGTCTGCATGTAGAGTTAAAAAACATTTACACGCATTTACGCAAAACTGTATTTAAAAAATTAATTAATTTTGTTTTCAGATTCTTGTTATAATGGATATTTTAATTACCTGGATTAAAAAATATATTTGACGCATAAATAAATGAGTTTAAAGAATATTTAGCAGTATTTGCACAGAAATTGATTAATTACTATACCCATTCTAAACTAACTTCAAACATTTTACGGTTACACTTGAAAGCTTGAAACTGAAAAGCATTTCGAAATATATATGTGACAAACAAATATAACACAAGCATTTTCATTATTTTTTTACATACGAAACATATCATGGCACTAACAAAAAACATCATTACACCATAAGCACCATAATGACTTAGCTTCGTTATCTGGTAACAACACACAATAAATACATAATAGAAATTCATAATTCAGCAAATCCAGAAAATAATAAAACATAAAACTATACAACAAAGACTGTAAAACTGTAATACAATGAAATATTTACAAGCTAATTTTAAAGAAAAACAAACGCCACCAAGCTATTTGTCAAATATTCTCACACTTACGTCTTTTCTTGATGAGAAATTTAAAAAAAAATCGTCGATGCTGAATCCAGCTGCTCTTAGTAATAAAGGCATTTTTCAAAACACCATTTTTAATAAATTAGTGGTGGTGAAGAAATATAAAGAAAAAATCAAGTTTAAGACGATTAAAAACAGATAAAATAGATTAGAATTACTATATAAAATTTTACAAAATTGAAACCAGCCATAATTCAGTTGCAACTAACGAAAAAAGTTTTACATTTTAATTTTCCTATCAACCTTCAAAATTCCTGAGAAGTAATTTAAAAGTGCATCCAAAATTTTCGAAAACTGAATAAATTTTAATAGACTGTGCACTCCATCATATCTTACGATAACCCAATATGTTAAAAGCAGATGTACTTCATGAGATTTAAATAAACGAGATGAAAAATGTTAATTTATCGGATGACTGAATATCAAATTAACTGCATTTTTCGCGAATATGTTTCTAACATGATTTTTTTCATGTCTATAATTAAACTGAGAGATGATATAGGGAATTAATTTAGCCTTTTATACAGAAAATGAACTCATTATGCTAATCTAACCTCTATGAGGAAAGTGTCATGATTTTCTTATTAAAATTCATTAACATATAATATAATATTAATACATATTAGAAAGTTCTTAGAGTGAAATAATAACACTGATTAAGCTTTTAATTATTTTTCAACCCTATATATCTTTATGCATCCTTACCATTCATTATAAATAAATGGAGAATCCGTACCACTTTAACAGACACTTATTAATATTTATAAAGCAAAATACATAATTACAGATAATCCCTTAACGTTCATCAAAATTTATAAATAAACATTTTAATTTAAGTCGCAATATGCTTACACATACCGTTAAAAATTATTCTTATAACTGTGTATTCTGTAATCAAGAAATTAATATTACTTTGTTTCCAAGGCAGGCTGAAACTTTTCAGTTATTCTTTTCTTCTCTCAGTTCTTTATTTTATATTCCCTTTTAATGTATAAAGTAAGAATTTAAACATTAATTTAAAATATACTAGATTAATGTACTGATGTTAAACCCATGATGATACACACATGATGATACACAAGCACAAAAAATTTTTAAAATATTTGGAAACATAAATTCGGAATTATGAATGAAATACAGTAAAATTACATTTTAGTGCTGTTAAAACTTTTAGAAAAATAGATCATGGGGTCAATAGTATTTTCATTAAAACACCAATAAATATTTTACTTTTACAAAATACGACAGTGTTATAATTTTTTTGAATGAAAGAGAGACAATTTTGCAGGTTAATTTATAGTTTTTCACACTTGCATATGAAAATAACCGTGAAACTTAACTGTGAAATTAAGTTTTAACTGTAGTATGTGTAACTATCATCTGAATATTTAAACTCGATTCTTTTTATATCTATTTTATATCCCAAACACATTAAACTAATTACTTTTAAAGATTAATAATGCAATACAAGACTATCAAAAGTAGTATGAATTTAAAACAAAGAGTTAAAAAGTAAGTTTACTAGTATGGGTAGTTATATCCAAAACAAATATCTAAATTTTGAAAACTAAAATTATGCTCATTCATAGTTCGAGCTTTACTTCAAATACGAATATGTACAAAGTATCATAGAGAGAATTAATACAGTTCTGGAAATCTGTTCTAACACTTTTATAACATTCGATTATTTTCTGATAGTTAGATAAAATACCAGTTTAGCGTCAGATTTACCTGACCATAATCTGAATGGATCCATTCAAGAATCTATCAACCTTTAAATGCTACACGAAATATTTATGAACTGTATCGGTGGATTCTCCCCGAATTTGAAATAAAAAAACTATAATTTGAATTTCTCACCTCACTCCTTTAGAAAAATATCCATTCTATATCTAATAATCCCTGATAAAGGAACCAAATTCTTCCCGGGGATATAAAGCATAGAAAAGCTATTGATTTGATAATAACACCATTTGCAATACCGAAAGAAAGCTTTCATCAGAAAATGATAATGATTTCATTTAACGGGATACGAAAAGAATTATCCATTTCTTAAAACCCAGACCATCATTAAAAGGGAACACATGCTTAAGTGGTCTAACGTTTATACAATCAGCCAGAGTTCGCTAGGGCAGAAAGCTTTACAAAGGGACCCAACATAAAGACAAAAATCTGTTTTAATTTGCAGTGAGGGAAACTTAAAATCATGCTTATGGTATGCAAGTTAGATTTTCGATTGCCTTATTAGTCAAAACAGCATGGTAGACTACTAAGTAAGGCTGCCTCGGCATAAATGTGCTCGCACTTTTATGTTAGAACACCCTAATGAACACTGAAGGCAATGATTTGCCTTGGAAAGCAGACCGACTTATGAGTTCTATCATTAAGATGATGTCACTTAAATAGCCTGAATTCAGAACAACTAAGACGATTAGAGACTAAATCTATTATTCAGGTAAAAACTTGTATTATCTAACTAAGAAACGTTACAAAGAACCGTTTTTCCATCCTGACAGATCGTGACTTCATTTCGCAAGAGAAACGTTGGTAAAAGTAAAGTAGTTTTAATGGAAAATAGTGACTCATTCATAATATCCTTCTCGTCTCCTACCATCAAATTACTATCTTTTTTGAAAACTTTCCAAGACCATTTAAAAACAAACTTTTGAATTAGTTGCATTATATCCGAAAAAAGCTCGATTCATTCTTCGGACTGAGAAACAAAAGCTTCCGTAACAAGCGGCTCGGAAAATTGTAAATTAAAATGATAGCAAGTTTTAAATAACAGATCATAAAAGCTAAATATGAAATTTGTTTCTTCGTTTAAAACCATTTTCCATAGCAATGAATGGAAAACAATTTTTCTATGCTTTCCAGTCATTGCGATGACCCAATTTATATGTTGCTAAATGAGTTCATCAAGGAGTTTAATTCTGAATAAATAATTTTGAATATTACTATTGAACAATCAGTGCCAACACAGAGGATGTTCCCACATTTTTAGACGATTTTGCTTTACTGTTAAAAAACAAACTTCTACTTGGATGTTTTTTTAACTGCAGTTATATTTTTGAAAGCATAAATTATCACCTGCTACTTGAAAGTTTTATGTTCATGCAAAATGTCGCTTTTAAAGAAGAAATGGGTGGAAGGTTATGCCTGTGTTCTTTTCGAAGAAAATTGTTCGTATCTAGTTATTAAAGAACGTTGTGAAAGCCATAGTTTTGCGATATCTAGAGCTACGCTAGGTACTGTTTCCAACAACAAAAGACAAAAACGTCAAAATTTAGCTTCGAGTGGAAAAATTGTTTCCGAGTACGTATCCAAGAAAAAACAAAATGTGCATTCGCTTTCTCCACGATATATCGCCGAAAGCAGAACGCGCTGCAGAATTCTTCATGAGAAACATTTATCCGGACAAAAGTGGAAAAATGTCACAATAGGCGAATCTTGCGTGTATTTGAATGACTGCAATAAAAAAGATCCATTTAAGATTATCAAAGAGGAGAAAAAATTCTTAAAACACGGTTCCAGGAGTTTATAAAGTTTTCCGAAGGGATTTATGATGTTGCTGGTTTTTCATATAACGACAAATTAAAAATAAAAAGAGTGGAGAAAAATGTTAAAATCACCTCAACATATTATCAAAAATATACTTTACATCCAATTTCAAATATTAAATACCTTCTCTTTACACACAGTGTGATCAATCAGTAGGACTGCATCAAGACAAAGGAAACAGTGATATATCAACATTACTGTTAATTTTCGGAAAAAAACTGGAACAGGAATTGGGTATGAAGGTCCGACCCTTCACTTACATCCCTACTAAATCTTCTGATCTATCAGCAACGTATTTTTGCGTTTTTCGACTTATTTTTAAAAAAAGGGGTTGTCCAAACGTCGATGTACAACTCCTTAGACTTCGGAAAGCTCTTCGAGAGCAATGGGATAAAATCCCCCTTCCAATGCTACAAAAGGCTTTATTGTCTTCGGAATTACGGTGTAGAAAGATAATGAAGAATAATTGTTATTAAATAGAACATTTAAAGCATAGAAAGTTTTGGTAAAATATTTCTGTACTCACAATGAAAGGTCATCTAAAAATGTGCGAACAGGCTCTGAAATATATTATTTCCAGCAATGGGATAAAAAATAATAATTTTGTAATCTTCTTTAGAAGGACATATTCCTAATTTTAAAGATACTAGAATAAGTAAGACAAGATATCTAAAACACATAAATTTTTTCTTTAAATAGAAAAATATAGAGGAATACTTTACACAGAATTCAAGACTTGGTTTGCATAAGTGTATAACTGATTTATTTTACATTATATCAAATACAATTGCTAGAATTAATTAGAATACTTCATATCATTAACGTAGTGTCTTTATGTATATTTAAAGTAATATGCACAAAGGAAAATTTCTTCTTTGATAAATGGACTAAAATAATCCCATTCTTTAACTTGTATTATTCAAATGTTGCCTTTCAAGGTGTATGTGATCCAGATGACAACCAAAGTCTAAACCAGGAGACTATTTGGGGTTTTTATTTATTGGTATGATATTAAACTGAAAATAAATACATTTATTTCAGTTATACTTGCATTTATGTGCCGGAAGAAAGAAATCGGGATTAGTTATAGTCTACAGGGTTTGTTCGAAAAGTAGTGGGTTAGTAATAACTGAAGTTCAAGGAAGACTTCAGTTATTGGCAGAGTCATTGGAAACTCTGTGTTGATGCAGAAGGAACTTATTTTGAAAACTTAAGTCTATGTATTAAAATTGTGAATATTTTTTTAAATTCAGTTCTACTACTTTCCGGGCAAGCCCTGTAGCAGGGTGAGAATATGTGCGTTTGTTGAATATATGGCAAGTGATACAAAATAATACTTTTATAAAACAACATATGATATTCGTCTTACTGTATTTATTATTCGCACATCAATAATATTGAATGAACCAGTTCTGTAGTGAGTAACAGTATAAAAATTATTTTTGAACACAAGAAACATTTTACACAGACTTCAGAATTTTACTGGTGTATTTTGTTTTATTTTATTTGATGGTCACGAAAATCAAAATAAATAAATAAAAATAAACTGTATTTTTATTAACAAGAATTATATTCAGGAATTATTTATCAATTTTACGCTAATTAAACAAATCTGAGTCCCCTTAAACATAGAAACTAAAGAGAAAATTCTGGATCAAAACAAAAGAAAAAGTATTCAACAGTCTACAAATTCTGAGTAATTTAACTAACATTTTATTTCAGGAATATAATTGCAAGTTGAACATGTAAGATATTTCTGCATGTTAAACTTACGAATTTATCGGCTGTTATTTTCTATTTTTTGCCAACTATATCTAAAAAATACTAAAAAATAAATGGATTGCAAATTCATTAATTGGTGTTTTACACAAATGCATAAATAGTAATAAAATATACTTCATACTGAATGATATATAGCATGTATATACATTAAACTTATACACTTCAATTGACTTTCTTATTGCAAGTACCTTTTAGTTTTGAATACAGAAAACTGACTAAAATTTTTAATTTCCACAAAGATAGTTTTAATGGTAAAAAAAAACAGCTCCAGTATCTCACAGAAATTTAGAAATGTTAAAAAATAGTTTAAGTAATATAAAATAATAAATAAATTTTATAAAAATTATCAAAGAAATTTATGACACTACTGAGCTTAAAAGTAGCTGATTTAAGTAGAAAATACAAAGCTATATTTTCTTTTAAATTTTGCCACAGCAAAAAAGAAATATTATAATGTTATACATCCATGTGCTTATCCAGTAAGAAACAGTGATTGCATAACAATTTTTAAATATCTCAAAATCATTAAAGACATTTATCTATACAATATTTCTGTTAACATTCTACCCGAGTTATTAAAATTACATTACCAGTAATATGTATAACACTGTTAGCATACATTATATTGCCTACTATTCTCGTTAAGATAGAGTGACACATTTTTATTGAACCCTAACTTCAAAATTAATTAATAACGCGAAATTGTTTTAAATTATTTTTACCCTAAGCTAGACAATAACATAATATTTAAGACAACATCTTTCTAAGCATACATCATTTTCTTTGTCTTGATCTTCTTTACATATATCCAAACGTCTAACTTCAAAGTACTGTCAAAAACTCACAATATATTATCATACATAAAACAACATTATGCCTCTCGAGAAAGATCAGCAAAGTATGGAAATACTCCAACAGAAAGTTCTTTGATAATGCGAAATCACGTCAACACACTCAAAAGCAATAAATGGAGACTGAAGAACTGTCATTCAAGATGAAAGAGCAGTCTCTCTTGGAATTAATTTAGTCTTTTGTAATGGGCAGCAACATCAAAATTCATATTTGCCGTACTTTCTTAGCTTTGGAGAACATTACAACTAACATACATAGACTTAGCCAGCACTGCTTGTTTTTTTGTTTTGTTCTTTTCATTGATCCACTTTCAATTTGGTAGCCAGACCATAAGCCTGCCAAAACTTTACACGACACGAAAAGAAAAACACTTCAAAATGTACACAGAAAAAACGAAATCCTTAAGACCAATGTTGTTGCTACGATACCTTCAAACACTTTTTGGACTGTTCTTTTCTCAGTTTTTGCAGCCGTCTAGCATATTTGAGGTTGAAAGTTCGGACGAAGCATGTCTTGTCTACCAACAGTCTGCTTTCTCTTTTGCGATAGTTATTGTCGGACCTTCCCATGATAAGGTATTCTTTACCAGGACGAAGTTTCGGGCATCGACAAGTATCTGGCGACCATACATATTCTTTCGGAAGCAAAGAAAGTGTATTTTTAAACGACTGCTTCACTTCCAATTCGTATCTCGTTTCCCCTTGAAGAAACTCGAAGCCGATAACCAATGCTCGAATAACTAAAAAAAAATTATAAAAAAAAGTCTGTTATTAGACATGATTAAATGACTAAATGTAACTAATACAGTAACATGAATAATTTTTATCATGTTTCTACTTGAAAAATTTAAATTACATTATAAAATTACATAAGGTTTGTTTTAATGTAATGTAATATACGAGGGTTCTACAACTCTCCTGGCCGATAATAATCGGCCTCATGGTTAACGCAGCACACCCAACACAGACAAACAATAATACAATTTAAGGATTAAAACAAAAATACTATTAAAAACAACCAAACCAAAATTTCCAGTATTGTTCTATTGCCATTTATAAAGTTCATCGAATCCTTTGTAAATCTAAGCTCTTTATTGCAGCAGTAGAATTCCTTTATGTTACCATGTTTTTCCTTAACAGTTTTCAATCATACTCAGTCTTCGACGAAATGTCGTGCAATGCCTTCAACACTACAAAAACTACAAAGACTAATATTTTGCAAATTTAAATCTTTTCAAGTAAGCCGGGGAGCGCCCGTGCCCAGTAATTACTTGATTGTAATCAATTTAATCACGTAATAATAATTACGGGATCCTTAATCGGATCTAGTAGAGTGTATGTGCCCCAAGAGAGTAAGATCCTGCACGTCAACACAAAAGATAAGAGAAATAACTTAAATAAAACCTCGTGCGCAAAATTTTTGCCCATTATGTCTATTTTTACGAAAAGTACTGAACCAAAACTACATTAATTATGCCGTTGAAGAATTATGTAAATATTCGAAAACGAATTAATTAATACGAAGAAATTCCAGTCGAATACGTAAGGGTACATGTGCGCGTCTGAGGAACTGTGATTGTGAAGAGGATACAAGAGCACGAGGTGCTTTCGGCGATTTGAGTGTTCGTACTCTTTTAGGACATTCGCCGTGTTTCTCACAGGAATAGGGGAAATTTTAACTCTTTGACATCGAATTTGCTCAAAACGCCCAACCATTCAGACATTGGCAGGTCATCCGAACGCCTGAATGATTTTCTGCCTAGTACTTTGCCACATCAGTTTAGTGCACGGCTCATTGCTTTCAGGAGTTTTTAAATGACACGCCAATCATTAATTTTAAAGCGACTAAAAGTATTTATGCTATTAGAATGCACCATCATTCCCTTTTGTTTAGCATCAATGTTCAGCTATTGATGCTCGCACTTGCATCCTATCCTAAGGAGAAACTGCGCACAGTAGTGAAACCGAACGAAGATACGAAGACAGAACTTCCCGCTTCACTTAAAGAGGTTATTGCTAGTGCTGCAGCATTCGACTTGGCATGAGGAAAAAAATCAATTGCAACAAAAATACGCATATAAGGCGGCTTCAGATGTTTGAGTGAAACAGAGTTTAGCCTGCATCGATGCGAAATAGTTAAAAGATATCAGGTGAAATGGAAGCCGCAAACATATGGATGATGGAATGAGACGGATCATTGTCAGTAGACTGGAGGCAGGCCAATCAGAAGCGCAAGTGGCCACAGAGCTCAATGTAACGCCTAATGTGGTCTGCAATTTGCGGAAACAGTGTCAAGATACTGGATCCATATCGAGAAGACCTGGAGAAGACTGACCAAGATCCAGAATGACAAATGACCATTATTATTTGGCACTTTCAGCGCGACGACACAGGGCTGCTACAAATTCACAGCTCTCACGTGAGCAGCACAGAGAGGAGATCTACTATGTTCGACTTTTCAGGGACGCAGTTGGTACTGGGCTCCTGTGAATGGACGAAAACCCTCGCCCACATTCTGTTCAGCTTGTCGACGATTACCTAGAAAGTGAAATGATTCGCCACATGGACTAGCCAGCCAGATCTTCTGACCTTACCCTATACCGTATATCTCAGACGCTCACGAGAAGGCTATTGCATCTCTCCATTCCCCTCTGAAAACCATCCCTCAGTTGAAAACTACCTTTTTGAAGGAGTAAGACCGACAGCCACAGGATACTCCTCAACTACCTCCTATCCAGTATGCCGTCCCGCTACGCGACCTGTCTGTCCGTGAAAGGAGACCATACCTCATATTAGACTCATTTTCAGTTCGATATCACAATGCAGGTTCTGAACATCCCTGCACTGTGAGCTTTACATATAATCGTGCATACACAAAATGACTTTATAGTGAATGGTACATCACTATAAAGTCATAAAATGAATAGTACATCTCCTTCTCTATATTAGGCTCCTTTTCAGTTCGATATCACAATGCTGATTCTGAACATCCCTGCACTGTGAGCTTATAAATTACACTCTTTGTCAGAAAAAAATGTAAACATCATATTAGAGACTGAAATTCTAATAATAAAGTAAGATTTTTCGTCCCTAAAATGAGCGCGGGATAGTGTTACATCATAAATTCTTTGCATAATTTACTAAGAATAATCACAATGAATGAAGTACCGTCTTTTTCTGAAAATAAGACATCCTCCGAAAATAAGCCCTATCGTGATTTTCGGAACTTTTTGTAAAATAAGACATCCTCCGAAAATAAGCTCTATCGTGATTTCGGAACTTTTTGTAAACTAAGACATCCCCCGAAAATAATCTCTAGTTAAAATAATGTGACAAAAAGAATTCGTTAAAAAATGCTGTTGATTTATTAAGTAATAATATGTTTAGCTTTCCTAATACTCGTATTTCAGAGAAATGTTTGAAACAAAATATTCCGAGAAATTAATTGTTTACCTCTACAGTTCGTTTCAAATTAATTCTTGGAATTTATCTTAAAAATACAACATAAGGCAGCAGTCTACATTGAGCGACAGTGCAGGTATACAACGTTCATTCATTTCAGTCTTCTAAGTCTGATTATTTCCTCATACGTAATTTTATTTAAAAATAAAGTGAATAATTTTTAACCCCAGTTAAAATGAGTACAAAACGAAAGAGCTATTCCGTCGAGTACAAAAAGGGAATCGTGGAAGACTCCAGGGGTGTAAATCTTGTAGCATTCTGTAAAGAGAAGATGCTGGATCTCCGTATGGTTCGTAAATGGCGTGCAGACTACGATTACCTGTGTCAACTGGTGGACCAAGGAAATGAGAAAAAACGCAGAGTTGGATCAGGTCGGCAGCCGTTATTTTCTGAGTTGGAAGATTGCATCTGGGAATGGATTGCAAGCAGGAGAGCAATGACTTTGGTTGTGCGCAGGGCTGATATTAAAAAATTTGCCCTTGAAAGAACAACTGAATTTGATATATCCACAGAAGAATTTAAAGCATCGTCACACTGGTTGGACAACTTCCTTAAACGATATGAACTGTCTCTAAGGAGATCAACAACATTGTTTAAGCTGGAAGACAATGAAGTTGTTAAGCGTGCACTTGCGTTTAAGTTTTTTGTTGATGGCATCGATTTTTCGAAATACCAACTCTCCAACATGATTGCTATGGATGAGACCGTGGTATTCCTAGGCCAAGAAGCTCAAACGACAGTTCACTACAAGGCTTCTTCGTCAATTTACGTTCCTTCTACCGGTTAGGATAGTGCACGTGTTACCTGTATTTTGGCGATTCGTCTAGATGGCAAGAAAGTATCGCTATTTCTAATCACTAAAGGTAAAAAGGACTAGATTCAACGTGTTTTAGGAATTTATGTTATTGAAAGGGAAAAAGCCTGGTGCACCCAAGCAGTTATAAGAAAGTGGGTTGATTTTATGCTGCCACCACTGTTGAGGGGTCAGAATAGAGGTTTACTAGTTTGGGATTCAGCCAGTACTCACCGCGCTAAAGACATGGAAAACTTTCTTGCTGAGAGGAAGATTGATCAAATAATGATTTCGGCAGGAATGACTGGTTACTTCCAGACACTTGGCATTGCAATAAACAAGCCATTCAAGGATCATTTACGGATGGAAATCAATGAATATATTGAAAACAGAATGGTGAGAAATCATCGAGGTAATTTTGTAAAACCAGGCTTACAAGAAGTTGTGAATTGGGTAAAAAATTCATGGGACAAAATAACTGATAGTGATGTTTCCAATGCACTACGAACAGGCTACTTAGACAAGAAGTATTCAGTTAACGATAGCTATATCGCAAGACATGAGAGATTCGGACCAATGATTCAACAGGAAATGGATTTGGAAGAAAATCAGAATATAATTCATAAATAAATAAATAAATATTAAATAAAAATATATAAATATACTTTTATTTTTGCCCTCCCCCGAAAATAAGCCCTAGCGCGTATTTTGGACTAAAAAAGAAAGTAAGACAGTGTCTTATTTTCGGAAAAAGACGGTAGCAATTTTCACCAAGTACTAAATCTTTTATGACTTTTCCCGTTCATGATAATTTAACGTAATTCATCGTTCTCTGAAAAGAAAAAAAAATTCTTTTTTCATTTTTCGTTTATGACCATAATTAAAATGCAAGTATATTTCACGTCATCTTTCGTCACAGGTAAAAATTAACGGGAATATATGAGTTTTTCTTGTCAAAACTGAAATTAGCTGCAGAATATACTTTAATTTAGTTCCTTAATTAGCAAGGGAACAAAACAGTAAAGGGCTTACTGTTATTTGTTCTTATTTTTAGAAAAATATAACGTATTTTTTAAGCTTTGAAATTAATTTTGTCATTGTTTACTGAATATTTATTGAAGCATTTTTATTTCAACTTAACTAAGTGGTATTTTATTTCTGATTTGATAAGAAAAAAAAATTACATTTTTATTTCCCAGTGCAAATGGCGTCACCAGCTAATTGCATTAAATTTCGTTGTTTTCTTCGAGGTGGATCTTTAATGGTTATATCATTGCTTCCAAGATTTCAATAATATACACTATTTAACAAAGAACTGTTTACTTCTGTTATTAATTACTTTAAACAAAGCTACAGGCATAATTGAAAGGTGTTGAATACTAACTCCTAAACATCCTACTTCTACGATCTGTATTCATTATATGGAATGAAATTACTAAATATGCTTTAAATTAAATATGTTGAATCATTTTATAAAAAATAGCATTTTGTGCAACTATGACACCTTTTTGTGTGCTTTTAAAATAAATCAAAGATTTCAAGCATAATTCGATATTTTAACTAATGATAATCTACAGGGTTTGTCCGGAGAGTAGTAGGACTGAATTTGTTTTAAAAAACGCATTTACAGTTTTGACACATCGAGATAATAGTTTTTAAAATATGCCCCTGCTGCATCAACACGGCGTTTTCAGCGACTCTGCCAGTCACTGAAAATGCCCTGGAATGCTCTTCAGTTCCGTCGTTACGGCCTCTTGAATAGCTCGGACCGTCCTTTCATGACGATTTTCAGTCAGGGGAAGAGGAAGAAGTCTGAAGAAAGACATCTAGGCTGTACCTGTTCATCTGGGCTTGAAAGATTCAGAAAACGAGTCGCCCGCGTCCGTCCAACAATCGCTGGATCATGGAGGCTCCATAACGACAATGCGTCGAGCTACACCGCCTTTACTGTCATGGACTTCCTGACCAAACTGGCATCATACAGTTTCCCCAGTCACCCTATAGCCCAGATATCGCTCCTTCAGACTTCGTATTCGCCCGACTGAAAGGTCCTGAAAGGACGGCATCACGACTCAGTCCAGGCCATTCAAGAGGCCGTAACGAGGGAGCTGAAGAGCATTCCAGTTTCTCCGTTCCAGGGAATCTTCAGTGATTGGCAGAAACGTTGGAAACGCTGTATTGATGCAAAAACGGTATATTTTGGAAACAATTAACTCGATGTGTCAAAATTGTAAATAATTTTTTTAAATTTAGTCCTACTACTTTTCTGACAAACCCTGTACTACGGTGTTTTTGTGTACATTTCGATGGAATTCAACAATGTACACTTCTCGGCGAAACATGCGATGATGCGGATGAAATACTGCTTCAAGTATTCCAGACTGACTGTTCAAATGATTAAAAATACTAAGACCAGTGACAGAACAGAGATGTTCTACACTGCATGTAAAACATGCGTCGAAAAAGATAACAAGAAATAACAACTAGACGACAAATGCAGTTATGTTTCTTTAATTGAATACGATGAAGTGCAAGAAGGCTATTTGCCCAAAGGGAGGAATGCTTTCGTCTGCTTTTTCTAAGGGAAGCCCAGATGCAAACTATTTTGATAGTGTATGGCGCTGAGTGAATTCCTATGAATATTAAGTAAATATCGACATCGGGTTTAAGTAAGTAAAGAAAGGTTGCATCACTGGTTGAAAAAGGTCCAATTCAACTGCGAAAGAGCATGTGGGTTGAAGAAATATTGCAATCCAACAACATTGCCAGCAGTAAAGGGAAGTAGGCACAACCCAGAAACATGAGCAAGTTTGATGACCAGAAAATGATAGAACATCATAAAATAACAGTTATGAAAATCATCGGAATATTTCAGAATATTTTGTTTACTATCATCCGCAGCATATGACGCTAAATGTAGTATTCACCAGATTGGATTAGTTTATTTAGTTGTGGCAGAGAACGCGAAAGCTATCTGCCTAAGGGGAAGGATGCCTTCGCGGAGAACCTTTCGAAGGGAACTGGCTCGTAAACGCGTCACACAGGAACTACGAAAACGTCCATGTAACCAACCCGTTCGCCGGGATTCGAACTTCGGACCTAACTACCAATGTTCAGCGACGGCTTGGCCAAACAAGAATTTGCACGTAGAATTTGCACGAAAGTGCACGTATGTATTTACCAGAAATTTATGAGACGATTTTCGAAGCAGGATTTGGCCTAAGAATGATCAGTGATTATGTCCAGACGGTTTGCATAGGTATCAACCTAATTAACACGGGATAATGCCCAGCTAGTCATTTAGTTTTCAAAAATCACACTTCGAAATGCGTGCCAGTGAGTGCCTCGTACAAACGTGTCTGTACCCTGCATTTACAGTATCGAAAGTAATTCTTTGAGAAGCCATTTCTGAGGATAAACTAACAACTTTCGTAGTCATTGCACGGTAACGAATGTGCATTATCGAGATGATATTTTGAAAGCAGATTTATTGCAATTTTTATACCAGCAACATAAAGTCTTTTTCAACAAGACTGCCCGGCCACACATAGCATGAATCTTCCAAGACTGTATGTGTATCATCGATGCCCTCCCATAGGTTAGGTTAAATTAATTGATTAAAGAAAAGCAACTCCAGGGTTATCTGCCTATGGGGAGAGATGCCTTCGAGGAAGATGTTTTAGGGTAACTGGCTCGTGCCCACATTAGACTTGGGGACAAGCACGAGAACCAACCATGCAGCCAGCCCGTTCTCCGGGGATTTGATCTACTAACCTCTCGGCCACTGGTGGACCGCCTCTCTCCCATGGCAAGATCCTTCGCTGAGTTCTTCTTGTTTGGTAAATAATGAGACGAATTCATACCTATGAATTATCGAGTCAATTAGTACATCCGCTAAGTTCAGTGGTGTCCGATGAGAAAGAGAACTGCAACTTAAGAATTTCCTTAAATTTTGAAGCAATTTTATACAAATAAATTGTCCCCCTCCTACTCATTTATTTATATTCCGCTATATATTTTGTCTCTGCAGAAACTGACTGCACAACGTCTTAGACTAACCCTAGTCTACAATATTGCAATCATGAGTAAATTATGCCACCATCAGAACAAATAGTTGAATTGTTTAGTACTTTGAACTTGTACATGTAATGATTAATCCTGCAATTATATGTAAAAATCGGTTTCATTAGATTCCCTTATCCAAAATTATCCTAGTGTCTGTTATCTGTAATTAGTGCTTTGTTCATTTTACCTCAGTAGGTGATTATTTACTGTATCATCTACAATTCTGGTACTAGTAACTTTTGACCTTGTTTTTTTACTCTTTTTTTTAATTTAATTAATTAATTAATTTATCCTTCTTTGTAATCCACTATGTATACATTTTCATATCACTACTATAAGTAATTATTCAGTATTTTAGAACCAACCATGTCGCAGGATAGCTTATACCTGTACTGTGATATAAGTGATTAATTACTGTATCATCCACAATTTTGGCACTTGCAACAGTTGTATTATGCACTTTTATTTATTTATTTTGTTTGTTTTTTCAATCTGTATTCCGTATTTTGTACCATGCACTTTTTAATAAAGCAATAGCACTGCACATTTAAATTAAATTATGTATTCATATCACTGTAATAAGTAACATCTTAGTTTCACTTCCAATAATTTTGTTAATTACGTAACATTATTCAAGAACTTTCGCAGCTTCAAGCTCCTTAATCTGAGCCTCAAAATCAGCAACTGACTAATCTCAATATCAAAATTAAGTCACAACAAGCCTCTACCCTTGGCTGGGGTAGCTGCAGTTGGTAGATTTTTCCGTTGATAGGCAAAAATCCGTTTGCTTGAAACCTTAGGTCGGACGCCTCCTCAGCGGTATTCTGTATTTTGTTAGATTGCAGCAATTTCATTTCACATTCGCGTACATGTGTCGTACCCTTTTTATCCTGCTTGGGATATTCCTTCCGGGTGCTCTGTTTGTTTTGCCAAAAAATATTTTTTTAAGTTTTTGGTATTGCAATGCTCATTTTTTATCAGTGTTCCATGCGTTAGCGCGCACAACTGCATGCAAATATCAATAACAGTACATTTGTATGATTAATTAATTCAATATTAAAACCACTGAATTACTTGTAGTAATTTCTATAATTTATGTCCATGGCAAACATACATCAAATATAAATTAAAAACAAAAAATATTAAATTTTGTTATGTGGTAGGATGTAATGTTTTAAAACATTCAAAATTTTAAATATGAAACTGATTTCTTATATAGAAATATATGAATGTGGACTTAAAACTTCTGTTAATTTATTTTTTCAACTTTCCTGATAGGTTAATAAAATTCAGTTTTGGTCAGCTTATACAGTCTCAAATTTTGCTCATTCAGAAGAAAATATAGTATTCTTACAGAAGTATAACAAAAATAGAAATATAACAACTTACAGAAGTATAACAAGTTCATAATATTCAAAATAAAATACAATTACCAAAATCACTTTGACAGAAATGCTTCGTTTGATCACGATTTCGTTGACACGGCTGACAGCCTGAAAAAAAATTATGACGACGTGTTAAATAAAGATGCAGGTAAAATAATAATCTCAAGCAAGAAGTTTAATACGAAATCACGTAAAATCATTTCATTAATTTTTATGTATAGGCCAAAAAATTAAATGTAATGCCATCGACAAACTGTCAGTTGTACGCGAGGACATCTTTTACATAAAGTCATGTAAATATTTGTAAACACTAAAATATTACAATTTCTACAATTATTCAACCAGCTAATTCCTACTATTGTATTATAATACATATCACATAAGCCTTTTCTTCTATTTCGAAAATACCTTTCCGACACAGATTATCAACTTTTCACAATCCCTCACTCATTTAACTAAGAATTTGGCTACAATCAGAAAAATTTCTCATTGCTTCCTCATTTATAAGCTTTGTACGTAAATATAAAGTTTTACATTTGTCAGTTGTGTGTGTAAAACTTACAGGCTTTACATGTAATACATTTTCAAGCGGTAGAACTCCTAAAAGGCTTTTTAAATATTGCATTTATCTATTGTCCTGCTAAACGCTGTTTTAAAAAGTTGAGTAAAATATTAAAGCAAATTTAAATAATAATAAATTTAATCAGATGACCTAAAATATTCTTTTAATGTACACGTATTTAGGGTTATTTTGAGTATGACAAAGAACAGTAGAGCTTTGTGCCTGTCTGGATGAATGCCTTCGTGAGTAACTTTCTAATGGAAACTGATCTGTATTCCAGTTATAATGAAAAAAAAACCATACAAACCAAACGCAGCCTGCTAGTTCAACCATCAGGAACTGAGCTTGAGAAGAATTGTAAGTGTTCTGAGGTTTTAGCCATAAGACTACTGGTCAACTCCCAAAGCTCAAGAAAAAACATTAAAATGCAGGTTCTTAGACATGTAAAAAAGTCTAATGTGGAAACCACATGACTTCCTTATATGGCCTATTAAATGATACACATTGTTTGCTGCATTTCATTTAAACTTATTTCCTCGAATTACATTAAAGTTATATTTCTCATTCAATTAAAATTCAGTACTCACTTCGCGGCAAAGCAAAAATACATAAAAACTCAACAAATCTTCATTAAAAATTGTAAAATACTGAAAAACATAAAACACCTAAAACAGTTAAAAACAGTTTTTACAATTAAAATTAGAGTTTCTACGTAAAAACAACCAAATCGGCCAGCGTGCAAGAAGGCAGATCTTTCAGTGCCCAGAAACTAAGAGTTTACTATTGGTCGCACCCAGCTAAAAGATTTTGAAGGTGCAGAAGCTGACTTAATTCACTATTCTACTGAGTTTCAAAAGTAAACAGATGGCAGTTCGTTAGGCTTAACCAGCCACTTTAAAATTGTGGATACTTCTACAACTATTCCATGCAGATTAACTAAAGGCATGAAAACCTTAACCGGAACATAGAAATCATGCAATTAAATCACTTTTAAAGCAAAAATTATGCAACTTACCAATATATATGAGGGTTGCTATTTATATTTCTTTTCTATTCTAAACAAATATTTATGATCAAAATTGGTTTTATTGTTTTTCAAAACATTCCTCATGAAGATCAATACACTTTTGTATTCGTTTGAACCAATTTTCGAAGCACTTTTTCCACTCCGATTGTGGTAACTCCAAAGCATGCGTTTTGAATGCATCAACCGCTTCTTCTGGTGTCGCAGATCACTGGCCATGTACTTTATTTTTGATGTGCGGGGATAAAAAGAAGTCATTGGGTGCCAAATCAGGGCTCTATGGCGTATGACCCACCAAATCGATGTTTTGGCCGTCAAAAAATTACTTTATTTCAGCCCACGTGTGAGAGCTCGCATTGTCATGATGAAGAATGATTCCAGTTACTATTCGTGTACTATTCGGAATTGACCGTCTTGAGTTGCTCTAACGCCACTGTCGCCACGTGACCGGTAATACCGATGATGCCTTTGATGACACAGCCTTTGGTGCACCTTGAACGTATTTTTCCAACATTTCCTTGCATCAACAGACACGAGCCTTCTTTTGAGCGTTTGTCAGATTATGGGGGATCCAAAGCGAAAAAATCTTTTTTACGGCCAAATGTTCATGTAATATCTTATTGAGGCTTGTCATACTAATGGCCAAAGAGGCCTTCATCTTACGGTATGTCACATGACGATCTTACTTTATCAGCTAACGCACAGCATTCATATTTTCTGGCACAACAACCGATTTCGGACGACCTTCATGGAATTCGTACTGGACGGAACGTTGGCCATGATTGAATTCGTTGTACCAGTTTTTTACAGTGCTGTAGAATGGTGCTTTATTGCTGCATAAAGAATTAAGTTCATCGAAGCGCTCTTGTCTTGATAATCCACTTCGAAAGTTATGAAAAATAATCGGACAAAAATGCTCACGAGTCAATTCCATTTTTTGCCAGAGGTGAATTTTTCAGTTTATTGTAAACAACACAAATCACTCTAAAATGGCAAAACTTTCTGAAGACATTATAGTTAAAAACACCCAACTTTCGATTGGAATCGTTTGCGGTCGCTTAGCAACATTTACTGTTGCCAAGGCTAGAAATATAAATAAGGACCATCGTAAGAACAAAAAAACTGAGCTCACCGAGCCGAGTAGCAGAGTGGGTGTATATATATACGTATATATATATCAGTAATGACATACAGTAAGGAATTTAGAACTACTTTGTGACAAAGGCGAAAATTGAAATTCATAATTAATAAATTTCAAGAAGTCCTATAAAAGCAACAAAGAATTTTTAGAGATTGTTAAAACCAAAACTTTTAAACAAGCATACCCCAATTCAATTTTTTTTTAATTTAAAGAAATTTTAAAAAATCCTAATAGAATAGGAATTCAATAGACTTCAATGTCACTTCATCAGGGGAAAGGAATATTGAAACCAATTGAAATCTCTCTTCTGCAAAAGCTCTTGCTTTTCTGTATCCAGAAGTAGCCCATGAACCATTTCAAAGTATTTTAATTGTAATAGTTTACACAAAAATTCTTAAATAAATTTACATTAGAATCTTATATCTAAAAACGAGAATACCATTTTACTTAACCAAAACGAATGAGAAATAATAAAATACACTTACGTCCAAAAGTTAAGCACGAAGATGTAAAATGCAAAAAAAAATAAACAAATACTGATTTGATTGACACAAAATTCGGCAAGAAAGTAGCATATATATTTATGCATAAAACGAAATTAATAATTATATACAGAAATGAAAACAATATTAAATTTTTGTAAGTTATCAGATAATGACATACTGGAGACTTAAACAGAATTATGTATAAAGTGAAAATAAACAGCATAAAATGAAACAAAGGACATTAATAGGGTACGTGATCCCCCTTCATCTGTATACAAAGTTTACAGCTTGTGACCATGCTTTCAATTAGGTGGTCAACCACCGCAAAATTAAGCAATCGCCATTCTTCTTGTAGAGCAGTTTCCAGCTTAATAAGAGTGGCTGGAGGTGTGAAACGTGAAGATACAGCACGGCCGAGAGCATCCCAAAGATTTTCGAATCTATGTCGGGCGAATATGCTGGTGGCGAATATGCTGGCCACGCCATACGCGCAATTCCTTCACTCTCCAGGTAGTCATCGACGATGTCGACTCTATGGGGACGTGCGTTATCGTCCATTAAAACAAAAGTAGGGCCAACTGTTGCAGCATACAATCTCACAATGGGTTCTAGAACTTCATCTCGATACCGGGCAGCCGTCAAAGAACCCCGTTTAAAGATGTGCAGGTCGGTGCGATATCCTAATGAAATCCCTGCCCACACCATAATGCTTCCGCCTCGGAATGCGTGATGTTTTGGGACTGATTGCGTGTTCGTTGTTCACGCCGTATCCTTATACGCTTGTCATCTGGTTCCAGAGCAAATTTTCGACTCATCAGTAAACATGACATTATTGCCCCAGTCAGACACATTCCAATTGACATGTTCCCGGCACCACTGTAATCGTGCCCCTCTTGATTGGACGGATAGAGGAACACAAACTCGATGTACTTGGGCGTACAGTCCACTCATATGTAATCTTCGGCGTACAGTAGCTGCAGATATCGCCTTACCAATGTGTGCGGTAGCCATAGATGTCACACGTGTGGTGGTCGCTCTGCGATTTCGCTTGTCTACAGTAGCAATATATCGATCTTCCGCAGGGGTTGTAACCCTTGTGCGATCGGCTACGGACCTTCGAACAACTGTCTGTGTGATTTGGAATTGTTTCCATATACGTGAAATTACAGAATGATGAAAGCCGAAGAAAACAGCAACATCTGTGATCAACTGCCCTGCTTCAATGCGCCCCACAGCACGCCAGCTCTCAGAATCTTTCATTCGTCTTTTGAAAGTCATAGAAACACGTACGTCTTGAAAACAAATTGTACGAAAGTTTTAAACACCTTCTATCCGCACTTACAATCAACTTCTGTAACCCTTCATAAAGCTGGCTTCTTATAAGACAGCTTTTTTTGCATATTTCTTGACATGAAAGAGCGATTGGCTGTTACTTAACATAGTTGCATACTTCCATCTACCTCTGCAGCGAATTGCATCCTCTTCAATTCTGATTGGCTTCCGGAAATTAGCATTTTCCTTTCCGTGCTTAACTTTTGGAAGGGAGTGTACTTCATTGAACAAAATAAAATTATCTTTTTTAGATACAAGATTCTAATTTAAATTTATATAAGAATTTTTTCCTTGCTTTGGGGAAGGGCCAGAATTTTATATATATATACCCACTCTGTTACTCGGCTTGGTTTTATATATATTTGATTTGAACCAAAACGCGTTTCTGCGAAACGTCTTTGCAATTCATTGCAACCTTCCCGACACGCTCCGCGAAAACCTATTGTAAACAAAACATACAATTCTAAACCATAAATTAGTATGGAAACTATTGCCACAAAAATATAATAAAATAATATGCAAAACGAACATTACGATCATTAAAATATTCGTCAGTTACCTTTAAATTAATTATTTACATTTTATGTTGTAATACTTACACATTTTATGCGTTACATAACCTTCCCAACACGCTCCGCGAAAACGTAACCAAAATGGCATCCCAGAAAGAAGGAATTTTTTTTAAAAGGGCATTAAAATTACAAACGATACCATGTACACACCGTTCCGTTTTAACTTAAAAAAAAATCTGAGAATTGCACAATGTAGGCAATGCACACAAATAAACAAAATAAGCTAGAATAACTAAATAAATTACAAGAAAATGCCATGTGCACAGCGTTCCTTTTACACTTAAAAAAAACTTCAGCGAATTGCACAATATACGCAACGTACACAAATGAACAAAATAAGCTAAATTAACGAAAATAAATTACAAGAAAATGCCATGTGCACAGCGTTCCGTTTTAACTTAAAAAAAACATCAGCGAATTGCACAATGTAGGCAATGTGCACAAATCAACAAAATAAAATAAATTGCAAACGATACCAGCGTTCTGTTCTTCAGCTGATACAAATTATTTCAATAAAAGGCAACAAAATATAAAAATTAAGCAACTTGCACTTCCAATAAAGTAATAAATGTACATGTACATTCACTCACCTCTCTCAGCATCACAGCTAAATCCATAGCGGCTTGGTATTTCGCGAAATATACGGAACGAAAATAGCCAACACTCAACACACAAAATACAACGACAACTGAAATAACTACTTAAATTAACACGTCAGAATTTCGAATAAACCGCTACGTCATCTCACATTGCCAATAAAACCGTTCTCTATAAAATAGGAAACACGCATGCGCGAAAACTACATGTTTCCGTAGCTTCAAAATACCCAGTCAGCCATCTTCGCGGATATACGGAGTTACCCATGTTGGCGCGTTTATTGCTCATTCAAAAACAATCGCCGCCAAGCAATGCCGTAAACCGCATTTGGGCCATATATAATGCGTACGTACGTACAGATGTCACGAAAAATTCTGTTCTGAATCCATTTTATAACCCGTTTTGGGAAGAAGAATCTTTTTGTCTGTCCTTACGTACAGATGTCAAGCAAAAACATCGTTAATTTGCATTCGATAGGGGCCAAATGGATATTTTTGTTGAAATATGATTACTCGAATTTGTTTTATGATTCCAATACTTATTTTACTTCATACAAGGAAGTGAAAACAAAAGAAATGAAGAACTACTTTTTATTAAATGAAATTTTTGATATTTATCCAAAAAATTTCATCAGCAAGTACAATAGCCATAAAAAGTGAATAAACTATCATTCTCCTCACATGCTTTATTATTATAAAACCTGAGCTTACTTACTGTTGAAGTTTATAAAATGTTGATATAAAATACTAGCTAATCTTATTTCTTTCTCTATGGTATCTAATATTGATCTTTGCTGGCTTTTATACCAGCCACAGAAGAACTGAAGATACATAAGACGGAAGATTGCGAAAGGCTTTAATATTTCCAGCAGTTTCTTTCTTAATCCTGCGAATTCATTCCACCGTAAATTCATGTTTCATAGTGTTCCAGAATAATAAAAGTGGTATTCAATTTCATTTTAAGCAAAATTCTGTCAGTATCTTCTTTTTTATAACTCCTAAAGAAATAATACTCCTGAAGAGATTTCGAATGCACTGAAATCGATCTCGATTTTCAGGGAAATAGCTATCAAAGTAAACGCAAGCAAAATAAAGAGTTGGGCTAAAGTTGCCCATGAATTACAGAAATAATATCTGCGGAAAAATCTATTTGATTCTCCGTAATGAACTGCAACAGAAATGAAAAGTAGATTTCTCCTCTTGGGAAGGAGTCCATTACTGGAACACAGAAGTAATCTCTTTCTTCTTCCTCTTCTGAAGGAGAAGTTTCAGTTTTGAAGGCGAAACTTATCAATGAGTTGCATCAAATGAGTTTCACTTTCCCTAAACTTATTCAGCAAACTCAATGTTTTTAAAATTTCGAAGAGATATATAATTTTAACTTCAAGACAGTACCCAAAAGGATTTAGCAATGGCTGTGATATGATAACAAGATTTTTAAAGTTATTTTAAAAACGGAAGATAACATAGTCTTGAAAATACCGTATATTGCGGCGTATAACGCGAACTTTTAATACAAAAAATAGGATTGAAATTTACGAGTGCGCGTTATACGCCGGGTATAAAAAATGATAGCTTAAAAATAATGAAAAAATTAGATTTTTGCATGTACCAAAGTGCCGCTTATTTAAAAGAAATAACATACCTCACGAAATTAAATATTTTCATTATCGGATAACATAAAGAGTTCGTCTTCCGTTATATCTTCAGACGTATCATCGAATTTTGTTTCATCTTCGTCATCATTGTTATTCGATCCATAATAAATAATCATTATCCGTTCCATCTTTCACTAACACCAAACATCCTTGCCGCAGCACGATTTCCATTTTCTTTCGCAAAATGAATGGATTTGCATTTAAAACCAGCATTGTGTTTCCTTCTTTTCGCGGAAGGCAAATTTACTACTAAAAGGAGAACTAGATCAACTATATTTCAATTAAAGGAAATGCGATTTACTTTCCAAAACCTCGGCTTCAAATGACTGCAGAAAGCGAAAACATCTAATTCCTAATTCCACGAATTTATTCAGGCTGAAATTGCTCTAGAACAGCATTCTTTTGTAGAACGGCAGTGAAAACAATCCGCCTTCTTTGCCGGAATATTTATATCCTCAGGCATTTAATCCCCACACATATTGTTCCCCTTGTCAGTGCGGTTTACCATTGTTCGAAATGCTAAAACAAATGTTCGAATAACTGGCCTCAAAAGATAAGAGCATTGCACATGTATCTTTTAGGTTTCTTCGTGAAGAATTGGGTGCGCGTTATATGGCGAATATACCTAAAAATTTTTTTAAATGTACCTTGAAATTCTAGATGCGCGTCATACGCCGGAAAGTAAGATACTTATCGATTACCAGTTTAAGATAAAATAGGTTCGTTTAAACATAAATTAAGCTTTCTGGAAACGTCAATTTTCTTTCTGACGTTGAATTTAATAAAGTTCTTCGTATTTGTTCCAGTTTGCAAAATAACATTCAAACCTACATTTACTCATATTCTGAGGGAAAAAAGTGCTTTTTGTGGGTAATAATGCAAGGAAATAACGCCCCCTCCTATGTAGGCCCTTGCAGTGTAGCGGTTAATAAATGCATCTGGCTAGCAATATCCGTGATTAGACTTAGGGCTGCACCACAACTGATTTTCATATTTCCTACTTCAAAAGTTTATGGGGGTAAAAAATGTCCCTCTCAAGTAATTACCATATATAGTGTAACGGTTAACACATTTTACTAACAAGTACAAGATCCGAATTCAGTTCGCAGGCAAAGGAAAAATTGAGTTTTATTACTTCTCCCTCCAAAAAGTATCATTTCTACACTATACCAAGCCAAAAGTGAGCCAGGAGCTTAGTCAAAAAGCTTGTAATATTTAGTTACTTAACTTTCAGAATAACAGCTTACAACGTAGTTCTCCCGTCTTATTGGCATGCCTTCGTGGTGTAGTGGTCAACACGCTGGATGCGTATTCCAGAGGTCCGTGGTTCGAGTCCCGGCGAAGGCGTTGCTCAATTTTTCACGTCTCCTACTACAAAATAACCAAATAAATCTACAGTGGCGCCTGAATTAAAAGATGGTGGATGATGATTCTTCCCCACCAGGATTTGGCGATTGGGTCCCCTAATCCCCAGTCGCCCTTTAAAAGGGGGCGTGTATAAGGTAGTTCTCCCGCCTTATTGGCATGCCTTCGTGATGTAGTGGTCAGCATGCTAGGGGCATATTCCAGAGGTTCGCGGTTAGTGTCCTGGTCAAGGCGTTGCTCAATTTTCATGTCTTCTGCTTCGAAATAAGAATTAAACTTAAAATTCAAAGATATTAACACAACAGTAGACTTTACCCCAGAGCTCAGATAATCCTGCTACCTAAAACCGCGTCAAAGTCGCGTGGCAGTAAAGCAAAAGCAGTTACGTCACTTTAACCAGCAATAAATGCGGAAACAGAAGCTCACGCTACAAAGGTGCAGTGCTTGTCTACTCTTTTCTAACTTTCCCTCTAGAGCTCAGCATTTAAACCTTACTCCTAATGTTAGAATTTGCATTCTTTCACGCGCGCTACCAAATTTAAATATTCTGGCTTTGGCATGTAGGAGAATGAAGGCTAATAGGAAAGAAAGCATAAATTTAAACTTAACTGGTTGGTGAAAATAAATATAAATCCCTACAAGCCCTTCAGAAAAATGCAAAATTTACATGAATGCAATTGTTTGCTATTTAAATTAGCGCATAAGTGCCCATACCAACAAACTGAATTCAGTCCGTTTACCACCGTAATCCACACAAACCCCTAATTCTATTTATTTTTTCTATAAATATCTATTTGCTATTTACAGTATGGAGAAAAGCACAAAACTGGTTAGATAAGCATCTTTCTTAACTATCAGAATTCTGGTCAAGCTAAATTCTGGTCCACATAATCTCTTCTTACCATTATTATTAAGAAACATAGCATTTATAAATCTTGAATTTGACAACCGCTTGTGCTGTTAAAAATAAGCAAAAGCTGTTTTTCTTTTGGTAAACGAAGTAAAAACGAAACTGCTTTTCCGATTGATTCTCCAGAAATAATAAACGGCAGAATATTGTTGTTTTGTTGGAAAGTCAGAAACAGAATACTAAGCTCCGAAAGCCCAAATGAAGTTGATGTAGGGATTATTCCAGGACTGTGCGTACGAAAGACATTAATAGGAGGTGTATTATGAAAGGAGAAGACGAAGGGTGTAGAGCAACCTTTTCCTAGAAGAGAAGGTCTATCTGATGAGATACTAGTGATAAAATTTTAGGTCCGTAAAACTTATTTATCGATCTTTTTCTTCTTTGTAGCTCCTACAGCGCCGGTGGTGGTCATGAAAAATGAATTATCATGGAATGAATGTGTTTGCCAAATAGCAAAGATACTGAACTGTGTACTCATGGGCATACGTCAGAGATCTCAAACTGGTATTCTGTGGGTCCCATGTTGCCTTCGAAGCAGTTTTATGCGGCCTGCTAACACATTTCAATTATGTATTTATAATGTGCAAATACCGCCCTGCAAAGATTTCAAGATTTGAGATATTTGAAGTACTAGTTTATATAATTTTTAGCTCAAAGGGGCAGTTTGCCAAGAAGGGCTATAAATTTTGTTTTGGCATTTTGCTTCGTCCTTTATAAAACGACGTTTGAGTTTTCAAATTGTTGCCACCAAATATTAGAGCCCTGTATTATATTTAAAGATATTTAATAATGAAAAATCTGCATGAATGTATGCATGTACATTTTTCGAAGTGTGAAAAAACAAAGGTACCTAGAGACATCAAATTTTGAATAACCTAGACTTCCAGTCAAATGTGGGTATCTGGAAGCCCAAATTTGGAAACTGGAATTGGCTTTATTATCTATTTCCTATTTTGTAAAACCTTAAAGAATTTTTGATTAACATACTCAAAGATTTCAAAGCGAACAATGGTAGCACTGCATGAAAAAAAAAGATTTCCAGCGCGCGAGACTGTGTATCGGAAATTCTAAAAGTATGTTGTTTTTAAATATTCTGTGATATTCCTGTTGAATCGAATTTTATGGTTTAAATGCGCAGAACATGCTATTTAATAAACACAAAACGTTAAAAAAAAGCTCCTTTGGGCGTAATATAAAATCTGAAAGCTTTCAGTTCTTTCTTTTTCTTTCCCCTTCCCCATTTCTAATAAAACTGAACATAAGTAAGTCTTTTAGACCATCTGTAAATGAACCTAATTAATTTACGATACGATATAAATTTTATTCAAATATTTCAAGATACAAATTTTAATAATTTTTATTTGTATTGTTATTTGTTTTTCAGAAAATAAATAAGCTCAGTACGAATTTTTGCACTAAGAATAATTGCTTTGTTTGGGAATGTATTTACATTTGAACAGCTTTTTTCACAATTGAAAATAAATATGAAAAGAACCCGATTGACCATGAATAAATTTTGTATTTACATGCAAAACTCATCACTATTTAATTACATAGAAATATATATATTGTAACTTATGTGTCGAAGAAAAATTAAATAACGGGAAAGAGAGGTAATCATTATATATATTTTCGAGTTTTGTCGTACTTGGAAAGTTTTCATAATTGGCTTATTTTTAATTCAAATTAAAGTAAGTTATTTAAAGATTAAATAATCAATAAAGTAAGTTATTTAATGATAAATTAAATTAAAGTAAGTTATTTAATGATTAATTAACATATTAGAAATTCTTTTCTTTGGGTTATTATTATTACTATTTACTCTTGATAACTATTTAGCAAGCGAATGTCTAAATTTAGTTAAATTTTTTTTGTCTTTGTTCATAAATAATTTTCATCTTGTTAAAAAAATTCAGGCCCATCAGTTGTTTTTTCAGAAGGTGTATTCGGCCCACATGCAATTTAATTTTGAGACCACTAACATAGTTGAATAGCGCCTTAATAGCTTAGGAACCAATAGCACTGCTATACTACAATATAGTGAATATCACATTATGACTTTCTCTATAATAAAGCTAATCACTTAATATGTTGTTACGAAATGCCCTCCTTGGAGAACATTCAGGGAAAAATCGGTAAGAATTCGTTCTAGAATATTCTCGCTCCGTCTATGCCACAACACCAGATGGGCGATTTCGCGCCAAATCTGGCAATCCTAAACCCGCTTTGTGGAGAAGCTATCTTACTGCGGCCGGGCATTTCGTAACGATATTAACACATAGCTGACGAGAGATGCGATTTAGCTCCTTTTGTTTTTCGATTGTTTATGATAGGAATAGCTAATATGCGTCTTTTCGATATTCGGCAGTTTGTGCTGGAAGAATCTAATTTGCCCCATCTGTTTTTCGAGTGCTTATGCCGAGGTACCTGAGTTAGCTCTTCCATTTTACGGCAAATGCAAAGAGGAAATTCCGGTATGCACTGAAGACAAAACAAGAGAAGACACAAGATATATTTGTGAATTTTGCATGCTATTTTCCACCAAGGAAACTTGTTTTAAAGCTATTATAACCCCCCCCCCAAATCTGAAAGCTTTCAGATTTTATATTAGGCCCAAAGAGGCGTTTTTTTAATATTTTGTGTGTTACCTTTATTTATTAAATATTATGTTCTTCGCACTTAAACCATAAAATTTTGTCCAAGAACAATATCGCAAAATATTTAAAACAGCATGCCTTTAGAATTTCCGATAGACACTGTCTTTTGCACGCTGAGGGTAAAAATATTTTATTCCTACAGTATGTTGCCACTACTCGCTTTGAAATCACTGAGTTTTTTTTTTCAAAAATTCGTTAAAATTTAAAAAATATGAAAAACAAATTCGAAATTCAAGTTTCGGGATTTCAGGTGCCCAAATTCGGGTGGAGGACTACGCTATTCAAAACTGGATGCCTCTAGGTACCGTTGTTTTATCACAATGCGAGAAACATACATACATTCATGCAGATTCTTCATTATTTAATTTCTTTAAATATAATACAGGGGTCTAATATTTGGTGGCAACAATTTGAAAAGTGATTCGCCGTTTATAGTTTTCAACGCAAAATGCTAAAACGAAATTGATAGTCCTTCTAGGCAAACTGCCCCTTTGGACTAAAAAAGAACTAAGAAATCATAAAATATATTGTTTAATTTTTTATAAAATATTTTTTTTAATTTACTACGCATTCTGCCATTTGTCACTACACGAAAAGGATGGGATGCCTTTAGAGGACTTTTTAAGGAAAACTGGCTCGTACACATGTTTCACATGGGAAAACGCCCATGCAGCTAGGTCGTTCGTCGGGACTCGAACCCCAGACCGAACTACTAGGGTTCAGCGGCTTTACCGCTCGGCTGGTGCTGGTACAACATTGTACATTTAAATTTTCTTTAATTAAATAACGTTAAAAGAGTATGTGGGAAACATCATCAATATGTTAATGTGTTACTATGAGAACATTTTTTCAACTGGAATTTCATTTCTAGTCACAAATACAGGCATTTGTATCTTCAGTTTACGTCCGATCCCTGAATATAATCTCAGATTTGAAAATTAAATATGTGTGGTAATTTTTATTGTACGGATTAAACGTTTTGCATTTTACCTTTTGTAATATGCATGAACTTTCCTTAAACATAGCTACAGAAACTAGAGAACTATGCAAAATTTTATAATTTTTATAAAATTGAATTATTAACTTAAAAGTGACAAAACATTAGTATTTGCGTCACTTAGAACACAATTTTAACAGGAAGTGTATGTCTACTACCAACATCTGCGAATAAAATACCGTGCGAAAGCTTCTATCATAAAGGTTGTAAACAAAAATGAGTTATTAATTATTTATTATTCGCGTTACATCTCTAGATTTAGATTATTTTGCATTTCATTATTATACATTATTATTGTAAATAAGGAGTTCTGTTTGAAATAATGTCTGAAAAGTCTTTTATATTTATTTAGTTACTATTTAAATGAAGCATGAAAATGAAAAATCAATTCTGAAAAGTATATGATAAAATAGATATTCTGAAAAGTATAAAAATAAATTCTAAGAAATCTGATGTGTACACCACATGACTTTTTTGTGCGGAATATTAAATTATACGCAGTTTTCCAGTATTTCATTTAAACATATTGAATTAACAGTTAACGAATTCTGAATTAAATCTACTTCGACGATAGCGCATAAACCACAATACAGAGGCTGTTCGCACATTTTTTAGACGATTTTGGTAAGCGGTAATAAAAAATCGCTTGCCGAAAAAGAATTAATTGCAATTGTACTATGTTTTTAAAAGTCAAAATTATCGTCTGTGGCTTGAAAGTTTTGATTTTACTCAAAATGGCGAATTTCACAAAGCAGTGGTTCGAAGGCTACATTTACGTTCTTTCCGAAGGGAAATATGCATACTCCGTTATCCAAAAACGATGTGAGAGTCATGATTTTGTGATACCTTAAGCGTCGATAGGTAATATCATCAACAAGAAAGGAAAAAAAACGTCAAATTGGAGCCTTTAGTGGGACAAAAATTCCAAACAAGTATCCGAGGAAAAAACGGACATCTTCGACTATTGCAAAGGTACATTGTTTAATGTTAAAAGAAAATCCCCTTAGTCAAAGGACAGTTCCAAATCATTCAAATGCTCGGTGTCCACTGTAAACAAAATGATAAACGTTGATTTAAATTTTAAGAAAGCGGAAAAACGCAATGTGCATCGTCTTCTTCCAATGCATATCGCTCAACGCAGGACACGCTACAGAATTCTATATGAGAAACACTTATCCAAAGAAACATGGAAAACAGTTGTCACGATAGATGAAGCATGGGTGTATTTAAGTGATTGTAACAAAAAAAGAGCCATTTATTGTCATAAAAGGAGAGAAAAAAATTACGTACATGGTTCAAAGAATCGAAAGAAAGTTTTTCTAAGGGATTCATGACTGTTGTTGGTTTTTCTTATAATGGCAAGTTAAAAATAAAGAGAGTGCAAAAAAATGTCCAGATTAACTCCAAATACTACCAGGAACATATTTTATCTCCAATGTTTCTGAATGAAATACCATCAATCTGTGAGACTCCATCAGGACAAAGCTAGCAGTCATACATCAAAATCCACTGTAAATTTCCTAAAAGAAATTTAACAAAAAACTGGTATCAAGGCCATACCCTTCACAGATATCCCTACTAAATCTCCCGATGTGTCACCTATGGATTTTTGTGCTTTCGGACTTTAAAAAACTGCGTTATCCAAACGTTGTCCCCAAACCCTAACAAGACTCTGGAAAGTTGTTCGGGAGGAATGGGATAGAATACCTCTTCTGACACTTCAAAAGGCATTATTATCCTGAAAATTGCGGTGTCGAAAGATATTTCAGAATAAGGGATGTCAAATAGAACATTTAAAACACAAGAATTTTATGTAATTTAGATTTGTGAATACAATATACATCGTCTAAAAAATGTGCGAACAGCCTCTGTAGAATAAATGCCTTCTTTAAAGTTCACTATATTTATTTACCATAGCAACACTTCGGCGCTAGTTTCATTTAACAGGGTTACATCTCATTCATTTTTTAACTCAGAGTGCACAAAAATTATATCATCTGAAAAATTACCACAAGTTCTATTCAAATACTATAATAAATATGTTGTGCAGCGAAATTAAGTCAATTAATTAATTGGGCACAACCTTGACTCAAAAAATCTGAAACGATGTATAAAAGAAATTAAACAGATAACTTAATAATTAATTCAATTCTCACTTCCGGCAAGGCAAAAATACACAAAATATTTTCATTCAAAATGAAAGATATAGAAAACATAAAAGACCAAATACAGATAAAACAATTTAAAAAAACAATTTTGACAATTAAAATTACAGTTCGCACGCAAAAACAAGGCAAAAACTTAAAAGACAATTCCAGAATGAATTAAGCATAATTTAATTCGCAATAATAAAAGAAAACGTTACTTTGTTGTTGCGAAGCTTAGTTTCTCTAGATTGGCAGCAAATCCACTATTCTACTAAGTTTCAAATGGAAACAAATATGGCTGCTATCGTAATCAAAAATTAGGCTTAGCCGCAATTGTATACCAGAATGATCGTGAGATCATGAATCTGGCGAGATGTGGTTTTAAGCATTATGGTTGCAATCGATTGTGGGAGAGATTTGAAAATGGTTGCCTACAAGAGAAAAACAACCAGAAAAGAAAGTTATTTGAATATGGCAAAGCACACGATGCCCTATCTGTCTTAGGGAAAGGATGCTTCGTGGATAACGTTATAAGGGAAACTGGTTTCTATTCGTGTTACACATGAAGAAATTCACGAAAAAATCAAGGCAGCTCCCCGTTCGCTTAAGTTCGAACACGGGTCGAATTACTAGTACTCAGCGGTATTAAGCACTCGGCTACTAATAGGGCCCATCCAAAAAAAAAAAACCGTCAGACAGGATTCGCAATAGCATTATGAAAGTCTGTAGAAGCCTTCAATAATAGATAGTGGGATCCGAAGCCTTGACTTCCATCTCATTTCCCTTAGCCATAATACTTTCATCAAACTTTGCTATCAAATATACTCATATTTATGACAATGTATACTCATATTTATGACTACCCCTGTGCGTTCGTTTAAAGAGCGGGAGAAATATTTTCAACATTTTTTCAGGGGAAATTTATATTGTTATGTTTGAAAACATGTGTGTCAAATAAAAACTTAAAATTAATTCTTAAGGTACAAAAAAGTTTTAAAATAGTGCTCTCAAACTATCAAAATTAGATTAAGGGGAGGGAAAATGTGTTTTTAGTTTGGTTTTTAAGAAACTCAGTATCGATAATGAAGAGATATTTTTTAAATGTGATTCAAATATCATTATGAATCAAATATAATTAAATATCAGATATAAGAGTTAAATGAAAAAAATGTTTGATTGAAATTCGCTTATAGTAACCAGAAAACTGTTTAGAAAGTATACATCGAAGATATAAGCTAAATAAGGACTCTTTTTTTTTAATTAGAAATAATTTCAGTTGAAAAACAATATTTGGAAATTGAAAAAATGAAAAAGAAAAAAATGTGACTGCAAATTACAACTGCGTCATTTATTTATTTACTTATTATTAAAGAAAGAAAAAGGGAATTGCAATGGACTGAGAAAGAAAAAAAGGTTATTTACAAAGATAGAGTAAGACAAATGGAAATTTCTGCCTAAAAACATCGGAAATTCACTTTAAACAGTGCATTTAATAACATGCTCATTAAATAAAGAAAAAAGAGAAGAAAATTACTGTCAGAAGCGAGGGAATTCACTTGAAATTCATAAAATATTCTTTTTCAAACGTAATAAATCTAAAAAGAGGTTGATGTGAAATGATTTCATAAACTTCATATTATCAATTCTACATTAATTCTTAGCCTACTCTCAGTTAATTCATACAAAAGTTTTTCATAGTGTATTATTATTTTACAGCCCTCAAAAATTTTACAATTTTATAAACAATGTTTTAAAATTTTCTGATAGAAAACAAAATTACTGAATGTATAATCTGAAATACTTTATTAAAAGAATTTGGATTTTCCACAGCATAAAGCTTTCATAGCCCGTGCGTGCTCTCATGGTGTAAGTGGTAGCACTCGGAAAACCTGTGAGCCGAATGCTAGGGAAGGCCTAGATGATTCTTTCAAATTTCTTGCTCCAAAACCCCAGGCGGCTCTACAGTGTCGCTCGAAAAAATGTGGTGCATTCGACATCAGTTAGCAGACTGGAATCTCATTTGTCTCTCTTCAATCGCCTTTTAAGACACGGAGAATGCAAGGAATTATCGCCTTTCCCAATGCATGCTCTTGTAGTATAATTAGTAACATGTCTGGTTAGCAATCGAAAGGCGCGTGTTTCAAGTCTCAGCAGGGAAATAGCTGATTGCTTTCTGCCCAAAAATATTTGACAGCTCTATACCACTTTGCAGAACAGAAGAAAAGCATGAAACACTTAATTATTATTTACAGACTTACAAATTGTATAAACTGAATATGGAATCATACGCATTATGAACAACAAAAGAAAAAGAATGAATAAATAAAAAAGCAGATATTCTTAATGATTATTAGCGAAAAGGTGTCAGTACAGAAGGGCTATTAATTTCGGTTTGGCATTTTGCATCGATTCACTTTTCAAACTGTTTCCACCAAATATTACAGCCTTGTATTATATTTAAAGAAATTAAGTAATGAAGAATCTGCATAAATGTATGCATGTTTCTCGCATTGTGATAAAACAAACGGTACCTAGAAACATCCAACTTTGAATAACGTAATCCCCCCACCGAGTATGGGCATCTGGAAGCCTTAATTTGGAATTTGTTTATAATCGATATGATATTTTGTCAGACATTAAAGAATTTTTGATTAACAAATTCAACAATTTCAAAGCGAGGAACGGCAACACTGTACGGGAATATATATATATCCCCAGCGCAGGAGACTGTATCGGAAATTCTAAAGACACACTCGTTTTAAAATTATTTTGCGATATTGAAGTTGAATTGAATTTTACGGTTTAAGTGCGAAGAACATGATATTTAATAAATAAAGGTAACACACAAAATATTAAAAAAAGGCCCTCCGGGCGTCATGTAAAGGCTTTCAGTTTTTTTTTTAATTTGAAGGAAACTGAATTTAGTAGTCGTGATGCAGAAATATATGGCGCTAAAACCGTGTTTTATTACTTACAATGGTCCTCCAGAGTGTTTCATAAATATGGACGCATTTAAAAAAATCATATAAAATCAGCAATTTGGTGTAAAAACGTACGGTTTCCAACTAAAAATTTACGATAGAGGCACGGTATCTTGGGGTTACAGATGATACGTTTAATTTACGTTCTCACCAATAGATGGCGGTGTATCATTAATATCACGAAAATATGAAAGTTAAATATAAAACTTTTTTTATCTGCTGAATCGTCAATAATATTCTAAAATATCCGTGAGTGTAAACGAATAAATGCTACATAATTTATCCTATACTATTCTTACATTAGGATAGTCACGGCGCTATTTATCGATAAAAATTTCAACTGAAAGTTATTCTTTCAACAACAAAAAATGAAGAAAAATAAAATAGCTTCTGGAATACGTTTTTATGCTAAAACTTCACTTTGATATGCCAGTTTGTTGATATTAACCCAATAACTACCAATTATTTTTCTCTCAATTTACATTTATTTCTGGGTGTCGAGATTGACACAGAGTCTGGAAATTGGAATATAAATAGAATATAGATGGAATCTTTGCCATGAGGCCTAAATGAGGATCGACGTTCAAGTAGCCCTCAACGGAAAATGAAATTCACATTGACAATGAACAGAACACGGTAGTGTACAGGAGTTGGAAATGATGCACATAATAATATGACACACACGTTTTAAAAATGTTGAAATTTTGAAACTCACAAAAATTTTACTTCTTCTCACAAATAATACTCTCCAGCTCTCTCATTTAACAACTACTACTCAACAACTCAATCTCGATGCGGAATTTTGCATCGTCCAATATAAATGGCGAATCAGTTTTCAAATTGTTTCCACTAAATATTATCACCCTGTATTATATTTAAAGAAATTAAATAATGAAGAATCTGCATGTATGTCCCTCGTGTTGTGGAAAAACGACGGTACATAGAGCCGCCAGATTCTGAATAACGTGGTCTTCCACCCGAACATGTGCATCTGGAAGCCCAAGTTATGAATTTCGAATAAAATGTTAATGAATTTTTGATTAACAAACTCAACGACTTGAAAGTGAGCAGTGGCAGCACTGTACGGATTAAAACGTTTTTATATTCAAAGGAGCGAGACTGTCTATCGAAAATTCTAAAGATATGCTGTTTTTAATTATTTTTAGGCGAAACGGACATTAGCCCGAATGCTCTCGAAACGTGTCTGTGTTTGTAAATGAAACAAAAACGCCCCTTTGGGCGTAATATAAAATCTTAATGCTTTCAGACTTTATTATTATTTACTTCATATTTTCTAAAATTTTATCGAATATTGATGAACAAACTCAACGATTTGAAAGCGAGAAGTGGCTACAGTATACAGATTAAAACACATTTATCTACAGTGCGCGAGACTGCCCATCGCAAATTCTAAAGATATGATTTTGCTGTTGAATTGAATTTAACGTGACGTAAGAGCGAAGAACGTGATATTCAATTAGTAAAGTTAGCACACAAAACGTGTAGACAGAGAAAAAAAAACGTTTTGGAAGCCATCTTACTAAGAGGAGGGCATCGTCCCCAACAATCAGATGGCACGGCAAGCTGTGTGAAAGAACTCTTTTTTCTGGTAACTGAATTCAGACCATTCCACCGTTACGATGATGACGCCATTAGATGAAAGGTGGTATTCTGTACGCAAGATGTTACCTTCTCTACATCTGCAAATAACCTCATCTTTTTCCATCTACGAATGTAATCATGTCATAGTTTGTAGTAACTATTCACGTTTTCATTAAATATTCAAATTATTTATAAATCGGATTAGTTATTGGAAGCCTCTCAACAGCCACCTCTAAAGTAAATACACAGACATCATACTCCTAGACAGTAAATTCCGATTCCATAATAATAAAGCTAAAAATGACAAAAAGAAATGGATTAGCAGGAGTGACTTTAACAGCAGACTGTGAGCACAGCCAGAGCGTAAAAAAACTTAACAAACAATTTTGCGCTACCGTTAAACCCGAACCATTTCAAATTTTTTCATTTTATTTTTTATTTTTAATGTGTTCAAATTTATCGGGCACCCTGTATAATATTAATATTGTTGTCTAAATATATAAAAATTTACTAAGCACATATTCTTGCACAAATTGGCTCTTTCGGTTCGTTACTGATAAACGACGTGCATAAATAAAAAATTGTTTGTCAGCATTTGTTTTACATAGGGTTAGATGACGGATGCGATTAGGCGAAGGTTGGATTTGCTGTGTATCATGTAGGTATAAATGTCTTAATACAGTTAACATAAGCAGTACTTCGTTACATAAATGTGAAATAAACTGCAATCTAAAACAATGATCAGTCTGGATAAAGTTTCTATCATTCCATTGGTTGTATGAAGATATAGAGGGTGATCCGAAAGTCCGTTCACATTTGAAAATTCAATAATTTACCGAATAATGTAGATAGAAAGTTAAAAACTGACACACATGCTTGAAATGTCATGGGTTTTACTGAAAAGAGAAAAAAAGTGCTTAAAACGGCCAACAGATGGCGCTTCCTACGATAAGGAAAGCAATAATTAGCATAACAATTGAATTTCAGCAAAGACTATGCTCTTTATAACAAATTTTCAACATGTCGGCCTTCATTCATCCACAATACTTGTAGTTGATGGACAATATTATGAACAGCACTGTACAGCATATGATGAGAAACTGCCGTCGCTGTTGTCCTTTAGCATCTCTAATGAGGTCGGACGATCGCGCCAGACTTGTGATTTAAGGTAACCCCACAACCAATAACCACAGGGATTGAGATATGGACCTGACAGACCAAGCATGATGGAAGTGGTGCCTCAGCCCGCAATCCTCACCAAACGATTGTCACACGTGTAGCAATATGGATGGAGCGACATCCTGTATAAAAGTCACACTTTCCAACAGGTGTTTATCAGCTAGACTAAGGATGATGCGATTCTGTAACATATCAGCGTACTTCGAACCCGTCACACTGACAGTTTGAACAGCAGAACAACGCATTTCCTCGAAGAAAAAAAGTCCAATAACGATTAATTTGATAAATCCACATCACACCGTGACCAGCACACGGAGGCGAGGGTAGAAAAGTGACAAAGTCATGAAGGGTCTGATTCTCTCTCTCACTGCAGCTTATTTCATACACGAATCTCATGCGACATCATTGACCTTTTGCTGCCCAGCATCCTATGTTGGCCTTTTTTTGTCTTTTTTTCCTTCCAGTAAAACCCCATGTCATTGCAAGCATGTGTGCCAGTTTTTAACTTTCTACCTGCATTATTCGGTGAATTATTGGATTTTCAAATGTTAACGTACTTCTGGGTCACCCGGTATAACAATATATGAAATCATTCATATTGCGACGGACCACACAGAGGTGAGAAAATCTTGGGTGCGGTCCCCGCAAGTCACTATATTCAAGTTTTTACGACGGATCACACAACATGGTTCTGACATCGCAGACGCAATAATTCCTTCCAGGTCATAGTACAAGAGACATAACTTTACAGCCAGTGTCAAGAGATTTTAGCGTTCTGTACTATGTCTGTCGTCAAAGTCTCTCGATTTCAGGAGGGCTGACGGATCAATGATCTTGTTTTTCCTCTGATATCGTTCCAGATATAACGAATCAGAAAATGTAAAATACTACTGAAAATTTAAGCAGGCGGGTCTAATTCAATCCGAAGACTTTTTCTATCGGAACAGCCTGTCAGAATGCTCCTGAACTCTCGACTAGAGAGACCCAGAATGCTCTTGAACTCTCGACCAGAGATCCTCGTTAGCAGGCACCTCATATCACGAGAACTATAATTCATTTCAATAACTGTTCTATGCTATTCATGAATTATATATCTGTAAAGAGCTTTTCGTAATTACAATGAATATGTTTTGAATTCAAAGCTGCAGTAGTACTACGCAATCTCACAAATGTACCAACAATTAAACAGAGTCAGACGCACTACCTTCCGCCAGCCACCCACAATATCAAGAGAACGAAACAGACAGAATTCTCACTTACACATCCCCAAAAGTTAAAAATAATTATGAACGTATGTATATTTTTCAGCTTCATTAAATTTGCACATCAACAAGATATCTATGCATATTTCGCAATAATACAAATTGCCATAAAAGACATCATCTTTTTTGCGGAACTTAAAATATTATACCTCCAAGTTGCGCGAAACGCTTGCAAGACCTTTATCAGAGAAAAATATATTTTAGAGAGACAGAGAGAGAGAGAGGGAAAAAACCTCTTTTATATTATGGCCGAGTTATAAATACTAAGACATTGCTATTCCGTTTGGACCATAAGCATGCCGTAACTGTAACTGCCACTGCATGCGTAAAGCTTTTCACTTTCTTGAAAAAAGATGATCTTTTGAAGATCTGAAGAATGATATTGCTTTCTTAGGTTTTATACGGGAATAAAATAGACCAGGAAATTTATAAACCAGGAAACTGATATGCATCTTATATAAAAAAAGGATGTGCCGTAACTTTAAGGGAATTATCATACATATCTTGCCAAATAAACTTTATACACTTGTCGGGATAAATTAAAGATCTTAAAGACAGGAATTTCTGCCCCGATTTTGCAATTGAAAATAGTTTTGTAAAGAATGTGAAGCTATTCCCTTTCCCATCTTGAGAGGAAGGAAAATAAAATTAATGGTAAAAAAAAATCTGAAAGGTTTCAGATTTTAAATTACGTCCAAAAGGGCATTTTTTAACGATTTGTGTGTTACCTTTATTTATAAAATATCATGTTTTTCGCAATTAAACCATAAAGTTCGATTCAACCGCAATATTGCAAAATAATTTTTAAATGAGCATACCTTTAGAATTTCTGATACACAGTTCTGCGGGCTTTAGATAAAAAGATTTTTTATCCCGTAGAGTGTTGCCATTGCTCGCTTTTAAATCGTTTTAGTTTGTTCATAAAAAATTCGTAAAAGTTTTAAAAATTATGAAATAGATAATAAAACAAATCCCATATTGGGGCTTCCAGATGCGCATATTCGGGTGGAAACGTACGTTATTCAAAATCGGATGCCTCTAGATACCGTTGTTTTACCACTCTTGGAGAAATACACATACATTTATGCAGATTCTTCGTTATTTATTCTTTAAATGTAATACAGAGCTGCAATATTTAGTGGCGACAGTTTGAAAAGTTATTCAGACTTTTAATGCTTCCGACGCAAAATCGCAAAACGAAAATAATCGTTCTTCAGGGACAAATACTGTTATAATACTGTTTTCATATCGACGCTCAGATGAACTCCTATTGAATTCAGTGTGCCACTGAACCACAACTAAAGGTTCTACTGCACGGTGTGCAAGGGGAACAATTATTGATGATCTGAGAATGACCCGTTGGACTCTTCTGTATTTGTTTTTTTATCGGACAGTCCAGCAACTCGCTTATCTTCTTGCAATGATCGTAAGAAGTTTCCGCTGCTCTGCTGAAGTTATAGTTGTCATAACGTTTCTCTCCCAGCTTGGCGACATTTCTAAACATGCCTTAGTTTTCCCATTGCAAAATAACGGTGACTTATTTTCAGTTTCTATTCTTTCCGGTGTCCTTCTTTCTGTTTCTTTATTCCTGGGTGACTTTTCACCTACAACCAATTTCTAAAGTTCTGCTTGCAGGTACAATAAAATCAGAGTGTGGATGACGACGCAAAATGAAGCAATTTTGAAAGATATAGAACATAATTATGGGGACATAAACGAAGATGATGTCTCGATATCAGCAATTTTTCAACTAACCACTTCATGTGCCCGTCCGTCTAAAACACTTATCATAGAAAACAAAAAATATATATATAATTTTTTAACCAGTCCAGTTAGTATAAATCCATTGAGTCTAATTAGTATAATTTCATGAAAACATTTCCTGATTCTAATAATAAACGTAAAGTATTGCCTTTCTTCCACTTCTTCGTTGGTTAGACAGGGTGGGCCCTGGCCTTCTACAGAAGTCTTATCCAGGCATCTCTGCTTTTAGTAACTGTTACCCAGTTTTTGATCTTTCAGGTCCTTTTCGACACAATCAATTCCCGACTCCATTAGAAGTCTACCTCGAGGTTTGATTCCCATGGCTTTCGCCAGAAAGAATTTCCTACAAAACCGATCTTCATGCATTCTGGTCAGATGACCAGCTCATTTAAGTCTCTGTAGTTTGCTTTTTATTTTACTCTAACTTAATCAATCGTACCAATGTAATAATTCTGTATTTTAGACTCAGTATAAATTATATAATGAACTGCACTGAATAACTCACTGGATAGCACATGTTTTTTAATATGACAACTACTTTTAAATGTATTCCGAAAAGTTTGGGAAATAAGAAAACGCTTTAAAGCATTTTATTTTCCAATGCACAAAAGTTTCTTATTGTTTAACATTTAACTACAGAATATGAAATATTGGATCAGCTTTTTTCTCTCCTTCAGATCTTTTCCATTATTTTGTTACGAAATGCCCAGCCGTAGTAAGACGCTTCCTGGCAAGCCAGGTTTAGGGTTGTCAGAAAATGCCAAGGGAATGTAGGGGTGCCATTTTTGGTGCGAAATCGTCCGTTTGGTGATAAAATTGGCGATATTCCATAGATGGATGGAGAACATTCTAGAACGAATTCTTGCCGGTTTGGCCCAGAATTTTCTCGAAGGCAAGCCAAAAGCTATATAAACCCTGCCTGTACGCGGAGTAGCAGTCTAGTGTCGCGTTGGTCGTCGAATGTATCGCGAGTTAGTGCATCGACAGTGTGCATTGTTGAGGCTATCTAGAGCATCGCAAGTTGTAGCGTGGAGAGTATGTTAAGTTCCGAGAGCGACCGAACCGAGTCGGGAGCAGTACTCTAAAACTTTGCCGTGAAGCTGTCTTCACCGTTACAGCCTGAAGGCTGTGTTGCTGATTGTTTGCCGTAGTTTTTCGACGACTGTAAACGTGTTTTTGGAGCTGTCCTGAGTAATGCTGGCTAATAAATTGTTTTTTCATTCTTCATTAAGTGTTGTCGTCAATCACTCCATATCCACGAACCCGTACAGAACGCAACAATATTTATATTTTCAGTATATAATTACATTAGCCCAAATATGAATTATTTCATTTTTTCATCCTTGGCTTTTATTGAATAATTTCATGATAGGAGACACAATGATCGGTCTGTAAAAAGCATCGTATATATTATTTCTGCGGAAAAATCACTTTTCTCTTTTTATCAGTGCAAAGGAGCCTGGGAAATCTTTCTGCAAGAACCTCGAAAAGGGAGTTTAAAGCTACATTATTACCTTATAGTATAGACTGGACTGATTAAACATAATAAATACTGAAGAATTTCGGTAAGAATTATTAGCAGGAATTCAGCAAGCAAGACAAATGCATTTTAATTTAAATCAATCAGATTGAAACGTAAAAACAAATGTTATAAAGTTCGGCTATCGCTTTTAAACCGCTTCGTTTGCTAATCAATAACAGATAGGTTAAATTTCAAAGGAAATAATTACCTTACGCTTAGTCGAATGCCAATACACCTGCGCGTGGAAGATGAAAATATTCTATTTCCGGCAGGGCAGCACACTGTTTTTTAGTACCGAGATTGCTGACTAAATTTGAAATATAAGTATATCAGATTTTGCCAAATCCGACACACTGGCGGGCGGAAGATAAAAATGCTTTTCTCGAGCACTGGCAGCACGTAGCTTTTAAATCACCGAGTCCCCTTAACCAGCCTCACATAAAACTATTTGGAGAACGCTTATTTGCAATGCACTAGGAGGAAGGGGCATTCAGACTAGGCTTTGCAAGAAGCAGCCTTAGATTGCTATCATACATCCCTTTGTTTCGGAAGAACAGCTGTTTGGAACAATTTTTCTGCTTTGCCACAACAGCCAATCACCACAGATCACTTTGGGGTTAACACAGGGAAAACTGATTCTCCATAATAAACAAGTTGATAGTATTCGAAGCTGATAGTTGATTGGTTGAAAACGAACAACTCGCAATTTGTTTCGAAAGAAAGGAAAAAACTGTGCTTCTTTCTTTCAATAGTAAACAGGGTTGCCACTCAAACAGAAGAATGCAGTTTCCTGACTTTTCCAGGTGTGTTTTAAGAAAATTCCAGTTTATTCGCGTAATGCACTTTGGCTGTGCTAAGAGGTAAATTAATTATGGTACCACTTGAAAACACAAAAATTTGCCAATTAGATATGACTCAAAGATTACTATTATAACTATTATTATCCTTAAAGATTATTATTATAACTATAATAGTAGGAATTGTTTTCTCCACTGAAGAATTGAGATCAGAATCCGCTCAATGTGGATAAAAAATGTCTTTTTTTTTTTTGCTGACATTTTGCAGCTAAACGAAAGAAAGAAATTTATTTAATGATATTTTTAAATAAATTTAGGTATTTTATATTTATTTAGCTGAATACATAAGCAAAAAATATGTGCATTGAATTTCGTGATGTTATGTCATCATACTGCTAGAGTTAGTTTCAGGATTATGCCAGTGAAAATTTCCTGAAATTTGAAAGTATTATTTACTAATCATAAATAAATTTGAGGGGAAGAAGCAACATTAAATGATATGAATAACATTAAAATAATTAAAAAACTGAATTACAATAATCAACGATATTTTGGCGAATATCGTTATATTAAATGATACGCCTAGATGACTGATTACTATTTTTTTATTTTAATGCAAAATGAGAAATAAGGCATTTCTTAAAAAGAAAAAAAAGTATTTAAAAGATTTTGCGGTAAAATCTTACTATAAGCTAAGGCCTTGGCACGATTTTGAAAATTGTCGCCAACATCAAAATCGCCTGTTTGCTGCTCATCATAATGTTGCCAAATCCCGTGTGTATCGTACACCGAAGCTATTCTAACCTCCATGATACCGCTATACTAGGATTAAACCGATTTTGTTTGATATAAGAATACGTATTTTCTTTAGTTCAACATGCACTGCACATGCACATGCGAGTATTTCGATTCTCGAGGTTACTGGGCACCAAAGCTACTGGAAACTTGCTTTGCCTTTCTAAAAGACAACCTGTTTGAAGTTGCAAGAATTGGCTCTATGCCAGCTGCCCGAGTGACGCTAACGCGCGCCAAGAAAGTGATCGGCTTCCAACGTTGGCGCAAAACTCGCTTTTTTGGCGGATCGCCGTATAAAATTCCCTGACTTTTCCAGATTTAGACTAAAATATTTGAATTTCCTGCCTTTTCCCTGACTTTTTTGGTCAATTTTCGAATTCCCTGACTTTTTCCGGTTTTCCAGGTAACCTGGCAACCCTGAGTAAACCAGGGAGAAAAAGTGTCTGAAATAGTTCTGGAGGCGATCCAAAGAGGCATAACCCCCCCAGACAACCCAGAAGAACAATTTTTGTTTCGTAAAGTGTGGTTATCTGTTAATGGTGGGCGGCTACGCATACATCTAAAATCAAAGTCCGCTTGTTTGACATCGACTGTTCCCCAGTGTTGACCAAAGGGAGCCAAATCCCCAAGAACAATCTTTGATGTCAAACCATGTAGAGTCCCCACAACCAACAGGCCGACGGCAGTACCATAAGGTACCTGCAGAGCCTGAACCTACACCTACCACCGAATGAACGATGATTCTAGTCACTATGAAGACTTAATTTTTTTCCAGAAGTCGAATCTGTCTAGATACTGACCTAGCCAGAACGCCGGGATTGCTCCCGATCGACCTCCGGGGTATGTAGGGATGCTTATTTACAGCATTTATACTGACAAACTTAATAAACATTTCATAGCTTACCATCTTTTGGTTTCCCTTTCCGAGATTTATTCCGAGATCCATCTGGTAGTTTCAAAACTGCTATGGAAAGAGGTACTGTTGTGAAGCTGCCTGACGAATTTACATACACTTCATCAGCATCTTTATTATCCAGAGAATATTTTAACCGGCCGTTCGTAATATAAGTCCTGGGTGGCATATCGGCTCGTTTACCTACAGTCGACTTCAGAGTTTTGGGAACGGATAACTCCACTTTCTGATCATCAAGCACAGCATTGGGAAGCGTATTTTGATAATGATTTCTACCATTCAAATTACTTGAATCACCTTGAGTTAGAACTGGATATTCTTTGTTGATATCTGGAACTTTCGGAGCTTGGATGCCGCTAAAATTGCGATAGGTTTGATAATAACTAGCTTCGGGCTTAACAGCGAGGTACCTCGGTACATAGGCAGGCATTGGATCTGCTCGAAGGTAAGGATATTTGTTTGGAATTTTGTTATCCTTATTTGTATCTACACTAGCAGCAATATAGTTAGGATACTGAGCAGTGTATAAAGGTTTCTGAGGATAATCATAACGAGGCTTTGCAGTTGTTGTAGGAATATGCCTAAATATAGGTGCATCTTGACTCTTATAAGGTTTTTCACCATAGCCATATGCATAAGCTGGCTTTGTTGGACGATGATGAGGTTTGTAATCCGAGACCGGCTTGGGATTATAATATGATACAGTGTAAGATTGCGATTTGACGGGTGTGGCAACAGTAACAGGCGGACGATTTGCATTGGCAGCTTGTAGCACTGGATAATGTTGCCGTCCTGGATTGTGAGGTAACTCAGGAAGCCAATATTCGTAGTAGATGCCTGGATTGTGAGACCTCAGTAATACCTAAAATAAAAATGAGGTAAATTTTAGACAATTTTTTTTTTTAAAATCAGAATTAATGTAAAACAGAGTGGAAAAGAAAAATTAAAAGAACATCACAGCCGTTCAGTTTTAAATCATATTCAAATTACTGAATCTACCAAACACTAATAAATTTTATTTCTTATTTTAAATTCTTTTTAACGTAAATCATTAGTCGCTTGTTCACGTGTAAACCATTTTGCTTCAATGTTTCACACATTTTTACTTTAAATCGTGATATTACGCGAAAAATAACTTGAAGAATCTAATAATAATAAGCATTTTTGCAATTACGAAACAGTGCAAGTCTAAAGAAAATCTTTGACAAAAAAATTCTGCTTTCTGAACTTCCCATTCAGATTACAATTTATCGTCTGATAATAACGATGAGTGATAATAATTTACCATCTGATAATTATTATGATTCTTCATCATACTGTAGTTAGTTTGTTTAAAATAGGAATTTCAAGGTCTTTGCCAGCCTTTCCCATTTGCGATCGTAATGCGTGTCATCATTATCGCACAGAACTTATTTTCACCATTTCACTTGAGACTGTAGTTCAAGTCAGCCTTTATTCACGCGCTTATCATGAAACGAAAAACACTAAATGGAAATGAAGTGGAAGAAAAAATTTAAACGATCCAAAGCGTCTTCCTGCGTCTCTCGTTTTCGTGGTTATGAGAAAAATCGGGCGGTTATAAATAATCTTGAAGCTCCTATTAAAGTAACAGATTATAATTTAAGAATTAATACCCGGAAATCCATGCTCAGGAACATAAAATCATGAATGGTGAACCCTCTCGTGGCGATAATCTCTCTAAAATGACCTCCTCTAAAAGCAAATAATATATCTCAGAATATAAACAAACACTGGTATTGAACATAACCTCTTCAAGAATGACCATTTTCCCAGAATATGTCTGGAATCATTGTTAGATTCATCATCGTCTTAGAGAAGATTCACAGTACTTAAAACGAGTTAACAAAAGCAGGAAATTTGGAAGAAAAAATTTATCGTATTACTTCAACCTTAATCCTGAATTAATGATGCACGAATGCTCATGCATAATTTTTCTTTTTTTTTGGGGGGGGGGTTAACTAAGGGCAAAAAAATTAGCCAAAAAAAGTGACAAAGAAATCAAGACGTAGCTCTGCATCATCTCCCCCGCCACACATACACATAATAAATACCTTATACTTGATATTTGCTATAAATATTTCTCTGAACTAAAGAGAAGTTTCTTTTTGTTTAAAATTATCCGAAAACTTTGAAAATATGCATACCTGATTATATAAACACTTGCAGAGAGAAGGTTTTGCTGTTCTTATATGATAAGACTATTTACAGATTTTATAAAAATGTAAAAACTGTATAACTCGCAAGAAATAAGACAAGTACTTGCAGATAAATTTATAGGGTCAGAGCTGTCTTAAAAAAAGAATGCTTCGGGGTAAGACTGTTTAAGAAAATTAGTTGTTTTAGATAACACATATAAGATAAAAAGTATGTAAATTAACTTTATAATTGAATTTAGCAAGAGCCTCTTAATTCCTCATTATAAAAATAGTAATACATTTTATGAATTGCGTCATTTCTAGATCAATCTATGTCAAATGGCTTACGTAACGTGGATGACGTAGCTATTTCGGAACCTGAGATCAAAATTTCGTGAACTGAAACTTTCTCTTGATAAGCAACCTAAACCGAAACCTTCTCTTGGTGTCCTCCATATTGGATAATTGCGCACTTTAGCTTCTACCTCTCTTCCTGTTAAGACGCTACTCCACTCTGCTTTCTTCCTATTGCAACAGTATCAAAAATGTAAGTATTCTAGAACTAGCACGACTACAGTGCCAAGTGAATTTTGGCCCCAAATGTCAATAAAATAAAAATGAAATTTAATATTCTTCGGCTTCTAAATTTGCTTAAATTAAAATTAAAATTACGGAATCAACATTCTGCGTTCTACGCCATCAACATTGCCACATATAAAACTTTACGTGCTAGTCTGTTTATTTACAACTAGTCTGCGTATGCAAAGTAAATTGAATTCGGATCAAGCTACTAAGTTCAGTGATCATGTACACTAGGCTGCCGGAAGACCTTCATATGATGCTCACTAGATACTAGATAAGGCAGAGTTTATATGCATATGTATTCACAGAGAAACAGACAATATATACTAAAAACTGCTAAGAAAACATTAGGTATAACATTTAATAATAACGATTGTACAGACATTAAGTTATTTTGGAAGCAGGAGACGTGAAAAATGAGCACCGGTACTCAAACCTCGGACTTCTAGAATACGCGCCGAATGTGCTGACAATTACACCACGAAGGCATGCTAAGAATGCGGGATAAATACCCCCTTTTAAAGGGCAACTGGATTAGGAGACCAAATCGCCGAATCCAGGTGGTGGAGAATCATCATCCACCACCACACCTTTTTAGCTCGGGCGCCATTGTACAGTCATTAGGTTATTTCAAAGCAGGAGACATGAAAAATGAGCAATGCTCTAGCTGGGACTCGAAACTCTCGAATACGCGCCGAGTGTGCTGACCATTACACTACGAAGGCATGCTAAGAAGGCGGGAGACATATCTTATATGGTAAATATGCAGATATGAGGTTAAGGTACACGATATAAAAAATTAATTTCTGCCACTGCATCGCGCTTGATTAGCGGTCGTTTTGTCTTTT
>KK116736.1:416572-462211 GCA_000611955.2 Stegodyphus mimosarum | reverse complement strand
GAAGAGGTATTTCATCCCATTGCTCTCGAAAAGCTTTCCGAAGTCTAAGGAGGTTGTAGGTTGACGTTTGGTCAACCAGCTTTTTAAAAGTCCAAAATCCTCAAAAATACATTGGATGATAAATTAGAAGATTTAGTAGGGATATGAGTGAAAGGTATGGCCTTAATACTCCCTTTTTGTTGCATTTTGTCCAGGAAATTAACAGTAGATTCTAACGTACCGCAGCTTGCTTAGTCTTGATACCCTTCTACTGATTGATCCCGCTGTGTGTAAAGATAAAATATTTCGTATTCGAAAATTGGGTATCAAATATGTTTCTGATAATATGTGGAGTTGATCTTCACATTTTTTTCTACTCTCTTTATTTTTAATTTGCCGTTATATCGGAAAACCAGCAACAGACATAAATCTCTCAGAAAAACTTTCTTTAGATGATTCCTTGAACCATGTTTTAATATCTTCTCCTCTCTGATGGTAATAAATAGATCTCTTTTTATTGCAGTCATTTCAGTACACCCAAGATTCGTCTATTGCGATAACATTTTCCCTTTTTTGTCCGGGTATATGTTTCTCGTAAAGAATTCTGCAGCGCGTTCGGCGATGTGTCGTGGAGAAAGACGGTGCACATTAGGATTTTTCCCTTTTTAAGATTCAAATCAAGACTAAATATTTTGTTTACAGTTGACATTGAGCGTTTTAATTATTTTGCAACTGTCCTTTGAGTTCGTGGATTTTAAATTAACATTAAAGCTCTTACTTTTGCAACATTCAAACATTTCGTTTTCCCCTTGGGTACGTATTTGGAACAATGTTTCCACTTGAAGTGAAATTTTGGTTTTTTTTTTTTTTTTTTTTTTTGGCTATTCAGAAACAACAGGTGTTTTCAACATTTGCCAATTAAAAGGTTAACAGCATAAAATTAAAAATAAAAATTGCCAGAAGTAAATGATCTATAAATAGGAAACAGAAAACAATTGTGTTAACGATATACTCGTCAATAAATTACAACTTTGCTTGATTTTGATTTCAAGTGAATACAAACGAATTAACATCAAACATTAAATTTTTCCACTTATTCCCAATATTTCAAAATTGATTGCGACTATTCCAATTGCTCCACAGCGCACTTGCGTAAACATTGACCATATTTAAAAGTAAAATAAATAAAAAGAAAGACAGCGAGAACCCCTAAATAAGGTACGTTTTCTTTGTAATTTCTTGCAGGATGATTCCGTAACTTATTCATGTGGTACCATCATTATAGCAAATGGAAAGAGGAAATAAATCATTCTTACATCATAATCTTCATTCCCATGGGTGGTATGCATTAATGAAACATTAATTTAAAGGAAGACTTTATTTCCGGATAAATTTTGATGAGGGTTTGAAAAGGGAATGACGAGGCTGGCGTGGGTGGGGCATTATCATTCGCATCGGGAGGGCACACCCTAGTTTGTGTCTGCGTCCATCAAACAGGGCTTCGTTTAAGAGAAGCGTCCAGTGAACTTTCTGAATATGTCCATATGTGTGCCAGCACATAAACAATGATTGATATTATAATAATTGCAATTGTCTAACACGTCACTCCGAATAATCTCTTGCAGATCTTTACAAAATGATGCCGAGTTCTGATAGGATGAAATAAGTTGACGAATAAGTTAAATCATTGAAATGTCAGCTTCCGTTCTAAAATATTTTCAGTCTTCAATGAGTGTAAAATTAGTTTTCTTCATAAAATATGCTCCTAATATCTGCCCTTTATTTTATTTTAAAATATTCAACATTTTAAAAACAAAGTTATTTAACTTTTTTTCTAATATTTCATGTCTCCTAAAACGTAAGTACCATTTAAAAATGTAAAAAAAAATTTAGAAACTAAACGTAATTTTTTTTTATGAAAACATTTCAAATTTCTTACTACGAAAGTACTTAACCCTTACAAAATTCTTACTATGAAAGTACTTTACCATATACTACGTACTAACGAGATATGTCTGTCCCACTAAAAGTTTAAAAATTACTGCTGGATTAAAAAGTACTTAGAATCTCCTGAATGTTGGGGATAATCTTCCAATAGTTGGAAAATCAAGACACCACTGTGCTCTTTGTACACAAATGAACATAGAGAAAAGAACAAATATGAGTTGTTCAATGTGTATTGTTGGGTTATGCAAAGAATGCTTTACCCTGTACCAAGCGATGTAAAATCTATTTCATATAATAAAGTTTTCCAGAATAATAGGTGTGCTTCTAGTAAGTCGATCGCTAGGTGTGGGACACATGTGTCTCAGCCTTTAGCTTGAAAACCGTTTGTCAAACAAATCCCAAATGCTAAATTTACCTTATTTAGTTGGTTAAAATCAATCAAACTGTGAGCATTAAGCTAACGTTTCGGGTTAGCGGTATTTACATTTTAAAACAGTCTTTTTTGGTGAATAATAAGGTAAATTTTGTTGAGAAAATAATTACAATACTCTTTAAACATAAAATAAAAAATTATAATCTTAATTGTTATAAAAAACAAACATAACTGAATGAACTATGTTTTTCTCTTCGATATCAATGGCGCCCCTGATGCCGAACATATGACCTCAATTTAGTGAGGTCTAGCCCATAGTTAGACTCTTAAGACGAATACAACTTCCGAATTTTCGATAGTTAAGCTGCTCCCGTTCCTACTTAAAATGAACTTGTAGAGACATTAGGTATTTTTTGAAAGCAAGAGAGATGAAAAACCAGCAACGCGTTCGCCGGGACTCGAATCACGGACCTCTGGAATACGCGCCCAGCGTGCTGACAGATACACCACGAAGGCGTGCAAACAAGGCGGGAGAAATACCTTATATACTCCCCCTTTTAAAGGGCGACTGGGGGTTAGAGAACCCAATCGCAAAATCCTAGTGGTGGAGAATCATCATCCACCATCTTTTTGCTCGGGCGGCACTGTAGAGATATTAGGTTATTTTTGAAAGCTGGGGATGTGAAAAATGAGCAACGCTTTCATCGGGACTCGAATTATGGACCTCTGAAATACGCGCCCGGCGCGCTGACCACTGCACCACGAAGGCATGCCAAGAAGGCGTGAGAAATAGCTTATAAACTTAACATATGAAAACATTTACTCGCATTTACAAGCTGAACTGAATGCGGACAAAATGCCAAAGCAAATTTTTTTCGCTGCTGGCTGCTGAATTTATTTTTTCACTAAGTGCTAAAACTGAAAGAGAACTAAAATAACGAAATTAGGGTTGCCTGTCAAGGAATTATGGATCGACGTTGGTAAACTTATCAATTTATCTTAAAAGTATGCTACAATTTTCATTTTTTAAAAACAAGAAAGCATGTCCGTTACAGCAATTTTGTAATCAAACAAAAATATTTTTATTATTTATTTTCAGTTTATTTTTTTTACGTATTCTTCAGGTGTTTGTTTAATATTTATTTTCATAATTTGTTTTTATATATTATACTTTATTTTCGGAACTCAAGTGGGTCACTTGGAATTATGAAATGGGTCGCTCGGTAACATGCGGGTTATAGGTTGCCGAAGCCTGTTGTAAAGTTATGTTGTTTTAATTATGGCAAAGCACACGAGGACTTTCTGCTTAAAGGGAGGGATGTCTCCGTGCAGGACTTACTAAGGGGAACTAGTTTTGTACTCATGTTATGCATGAGGAAATTCTCGAAACTCCTTGCAGCCAGCCCGTCCGCTGACACTCAAAATCACGTCAAACTACCAGTGTTCAGCGATTTTACAGCTCAGCAGCTATGTGGTGGTATTTTTAAAGGAATTTGGCGTATATGCGAAGAGAACAAATTCAGCTGAGAGTAATCAGCTGAGAAACCGAATACAAGACAATCTACCGAATACAGGCTCGAATACAAGGCCAGATTGCAACAGATTTATCAAATTCGATTTCTTAATAACCAGGCACAATTTTTCCCTTCATATTGGCTTTTGTAATGGACGAAAATGAAAAATTGAAACTTTTAGTTCATTGCTTGCTGAAGTTTCAATGACCCTAGGGCACGGATTCTCAACCGGTGGTACGCAAGAGAAAAATCGGTCCTACACAAAGAAAAAAAGTATTTTTAACAATTAAATTCAAAAATCTCCTGATGAAAAGACAATTGATGGAAATTTTCTGTGATCGTACTCTAACTGAAGATTTCAAAAATAACCCGCTTTTTAATTTTTGGTTGAACTAAAAATAGATAAATAAATAAGTAAATAAATTAAAGGCATTTCAAATAAAGCTATTAATTTTTTGTTGCTTTTTTCCACAACCTATTTCTGTGCACAAGGATTTTTTTTCTGTGTCATATTTCAAATACAAATACAGAACAAAATTAAAAGTGGATCCTAATTTACTTTTAAAACTAAGTCAAATAAGATCAGACTTAAAGAAATTAATTTCTCTTAAACAGGCCAAATTTCACACTAAATTTTGAAATTAAAGTATTATAACTTAAATTTTGATAATAAAAATTTTTAATCTAATATTTTTGTTAATGTGTGCATATTTAATACAAATAACCAATAGGTTATGCATAGGGCAAAATACAGTTTTTTAAATGTTTCTATTGAGAAATTAAAAAATAAATCATAGTAAAATATAGTAGTGGTACTAAAGGTTTTCAGTTTTTTTTAGATGGTACGCGTTAGTACAAAAGGTTAAAAACCGCTGCCCTAAAGCATAAAATTTAAATATGCAATAGTTTCCTATGAAAAAGTGGACAGACTCAGGAATGGTGTTAAAAACCAATATTAAATATTATATTATTTAAAGAAATAAGAAGATATATTTTCCTACACCAAATTCTCAGTTCAGTGTTAGAAATGAAAGGGAGAATTACCCTGCCACTCAAGCACACACCTCTATATTGTTTCGCTGTACGGGTTATAATAATTGATGATAATTCTTGATGGAGAATCAAAACACAGTTTCTTCGCCAGTATAAGCACTATTACACAGGACAGTTCGACTGTTACACAGGAAAGACAGTTTACAAACCTTCAGGCTATAAGAGTGAAGACAGCTTCAGGGCAAGGCACTAAAGCGCAGCTCTGAATTCGGTCGATCGCTCTCAAGATAATCTCCGAACTTAAAACACACTAATCTCTCTACTACTTTCTTCGCGTAAATATAGGCAGGGTATATATAGCTTACCTTCGAGAATCTTCTCGAGAAAACCGCTAAGAATGCGTTCTAGAATGTTCTCGCTCAGTCTATGGCGTAATGTCAAGTTTGTGGCCAAATATCACCATTGGGCGATTTCGCGCAAAATCTGGTAACCCTGGTTTTTCTGTGCCACTTTCTGTCAACCCTAGCCCCACTCTGCGGAGACGTTATCTTTCCGCAGATGGGCGTTTCGCAACAATAAACTCACAACTTCTCATGACGATTAACTTCAGCAGGCGACTACATAAGAAAGTGACTAGTGCCCGTGAGAAAGAAAATAAATATCAGTAGTGAACATCACTGTTAGTTATGTTCTCTAAGGTGACTGTTGCTATAAAAAATCCAGGGATGCAAGCGATCATCTCTGGAAGTTTCACGGTATTTGAAAAGTGAACCGACCTATCAGATTCTGTTGAAAAACTGCAATATATTATCGAGAAGAAGGAGAAAAGCCAGCTGACAGAATAAATCGAATTTCCCTAACTATAAGATACACTGAACAAAGAGTTACACAGCATGAATCCAAACAAAAGCATTCGCAGCTTTCCAGAATGCAATTTTAGAACTCTGAAGTAGCTTCTTAAGCCATACTGCCTGCAAGAGAACATTCAACAAATGTGTCTCGAATGGCAAGGTTAGTGTCAGCGGTTATTTTCAATGGTAAACGAACCAACGGGGAGTCGGACCTCCCACGACAAAACAACCAACAAGATTTCCAAAATGGCTATTTTATGCAATGAACTCGAAGAATTTACACTCATTATTTATATCAACCGACAATATATTAGAACAGATTTTGCTGTTCCGTCAGATGATATTTTACATTTTCATTAAATGGAAAAATTTAGAAGATTAATGAGCTGTTTTCACCCTTCTCATTTATTGTCTTTTCTCCTTCTCTTTGCAAGTCTTAATGAAATACATTTTTTCATAATTATTACTTGCAACGCTGTAATCTAATATCTATATTTCAACAGAATCCGAATAATTTTGATTTCACAAACTCAGATGTTACTAATTTAGCCCTTAGATGTAAATAATGAGTGTAAATACTTTGGGAATCTTGTTAGTTGTTTTGTTGTGGGAGGTTCTACTCCTCGTTAATTCGCTTGCTATTGAAAATAACCTCTAACACTAACCTTTTAGGTTTCCACAAAAACACTCGTTCAGCTCTTCACGGTATCGCAGAGTATAATCTGTAGTTACACTTCAAACTACTAAGAACGTTAAAAACAGCACAATGCAAAGCGAATCTAAACAGCGAGGCTGACACGGAGATATCTCAATACTTCGAACTCACACTGAACTAAATAACTCGAAACTGATGCTCTCCCCGGTTTATAGTTTCCCCCCGGCCGCCGACAGATCTATAGTACCTTAAACTTCTCGAAATTACTGGAAAGCTTATGAGAGCCGAATACAGTTGCAGCTACATATAGGATCAAATATACTTATTCACTTCCAATACCCATTACAGTTATACAGGGAGCAGACCAAAAGGTCTCCAATTTGGCGGCAGAAATTAGTTGCCAAAACCTTTGCCAGCATAGTGATATCTTCCCAGTTTAGCGAGATAGCCATTTACTCAAACATCAGACCAGCTAGAATGGTTAACACTCTCGTTAAGTTAACCAGTGTACCGAGAGAGCCATTTAATCAATGTTCCTCCTGTATTCTTATATTTCTGGCACAGCATCACTTTCAAGCACTTCATGTTACCGTATACAAAAATAACACAATTCCACGTATAATTTCACTAAAATTATTTACATATGTACTAAATTCGTAACATTATTTTACAAAATAACTCCAGTCTAAAACTGTTTTTTAATATTTATGCTTTGAACCACTAACTGCATGGTTTCAAAATTAATAGTTAAGACCTAAGTTAACATTTTCATACATGACTCATTTAATTACAAACTACCTACGCTTGCAAAAAATGATCTGAAAATTTTTGAAATTAAGATAAAGACATTGTTACGAATTTTGTACTTAGATAGATAATTTTAGTAGAATTATAAGTAAAGTTGCTGTATTCCTGTTTAACATGAAACATCTAAACAGAAAGCTTTGCCGAAAAAGTAAGGATACAGGGGCAAGTGCATTTAGCACTGAGTAAATAGGTATCTCGATAATTTGACGAGATATCGCCAAGCTGACGACGGTTTTGGTGACTTATTTTGTCGCCATATTTGGGGAGATATCGCCAAAAGCCTCCAAACTTGGCGACCATTTGTCGACATTTTTGTCCGGTCCCTGTATCATCGCAATAAGTATTGAATAAATGTAATATATTCAATTAGCTGTAACCGTAATCCGACCCTCATATTGTTTTACAATATTTTCGAGAAGCAGAAAGTATTAGAAATATATGGGCGAAAAGAACATCTCCTCTCAGTTAGTTGCTTAGTTACTGTCGTTGCGAGTTGTTAGTTCAGCGTGAACTGAGATATCCGAGTTAGCTTTCTCTTTAGATGAGCTTTGCATTGCGTTGTGTTTAGCGTTCTTAGTATTTTGATGAGCAACTACTGACTGTAATACGGTGATACTGTGAACTTCTGTACGAGTATTTCTGCGGAAAATTTCAGAACTTTGAAGTGTTTCTTTTGATAAAATTAAATTTTATAAACCTATAATCGGACCTGTGTGTATTTAATCTATTACAAACCCTACGCACATAAGAGTATGTTAGATTTTAATAAAATGTATAATATCTTTTTTTAAATATCCATGTAAGTAATCAATCAAAAATTCAATGAACTAAATAAACAGACGAGAAGAAACAGTTATAAATACTTTCCAATATTGTAGCGAATTTATAATAAATCCATTTAAAATCCCACAGAAAAACGCATATATTACAGAATCGGAAGAAAGAAAAACAAAAATCCACTAAACCGAAAAGTAAAACCTGAAGCAAAAATAAATCGTTTACAAGAAGCAAAGGCAATTAATAAAGGAAAATATCTACCTCAAGAAGAAGAGAATAAAAATTTCTTTATCTTTCGAATAAAGTCAGCTCCATTCTATGTAGTCTGAGAACGTACATGACTTAAAAATCGATCTGACAACATAATGAATTCGAAACCAAAAGAAATTACACAGCATAGCGTCACCGTGAAAAAAAAAACATTAGAAATGGCTTGATGGGAAGAAGGAAAACGTGTTGGATATTTATTATAAAAGCTGCCCGTCGTTTTAAGACACTAAGTACTGCAATAATGCATAGTCTTGATTCATAATGTGTCAGGGTAAATCAGAAAGAGCCAATTAATTGTTTAAAATAACAGCCACTGAAGTACTACAGATAAATACATTAAACATCTCTTTAAAAAATTCTTTTGATGATCAGCTTTTAACATAAAAGAAGACCAATCAACATCATTTTATACATATATTTATAAATGACGATGCAATATTTTATAATTTTTTTTCAGTTTATATATGCTTAATTTTTAATTTTTTTTTATTGAAGCGGTTAATCGTCATAAGTAAGGATGAAAACATAAGGGGTGTTAGTTAAGAGGAAAGAAGTCTTCACTTAGAATTACTAAAAAAAACTGAACTTAGAAAATTTCACTTGGAATTGTTGGAATATTTACAGAGTATATGGAGAAAACCACTTAAAATTTATGTGATTAACCTGTGCAATTACCGTATTCAGAATCTAGGACTAACTACCATTCTTTCGCCATTTTAGATGGCGAAAGTAAATGTAAACTGATGGCGAAATTTAAATTTTAAGATACAGTTTTGAATACAGATACTTAATAGGGATTCTACTTCCAATGCAGTTCTAGCGGTGTACTTGGCGATTTCTTCCGTAAAAAATCGGACCGTTTGCAACTGTTAAGCCAAGTTCACACCAACGCGATCAAGCGTTCGGGCGGAAAGCGTTGACGAATCAGAAGCGAGCTCAGAGGCGGTATTTTCCGAACAACCGAAGACCGCGTGAATTGACTTAACTTCAACTTTCCGTCGCTTGACGAGTCAATTTTAGGCATCTTGCTTCAAATGCCCAGTTTATACCGCGGTTTTTAAATAATTGTACTTTCAAACATTCTTCTTGGAAAAAAAAAGTCAAATGGACTAATCTTAATAAAAATTTCAGATAATTATAAAACATGCATATGCTATTATAAATTTTTAAAGGAAAATTTTCAAGCTTATTAGCAGTAATAAACCTTAATAATCAGCCATAAATGATATATGGTTGATAATTTTTACAGAATAAGCTAAAGCAATGGATTGTTGCGAGAAAATATTGATGGATTTTGAAATTCCAGATTTTGAATTTTACTTAAACTCTATTTACATCAATTTAAGGTTGCTTTTGTTGCTTAATGGATAAAACGTTGGTTTCTGGCGTTAAAGATTTTGGATTCAAGCGCCACCAGGGATGTTGCTGTAATGGAGTTGGTATTTTTTAAAAACTATTTACAGAAAAATTTATCGCCACTTTCAGAGTAGCCCAGATGCTTCTTTAGTTTCCTGAAGGTGAAATGTGAAAAACATATTTTCCCACAAGACAACTTAGCGCGGAGGTAACACGTTTAATTGGAAATTCAGCTGGTACTAGGGTCTTGTATTGCACGTTCGAGCCTTGCTTTTTCCCGCCTTTGACGATGGTACGAATACATCACTTTTTTTAATCTAAAGCGAATTTTTTTAATCTAAAGCGAATTTCGTGTTAATGTCTTACTAGACCATAGCAAATTAATTTTGTCTGCCAGTCAGTCAACCTAATGCTAACAGAGCAATTTCTCATGTTAAATGGAAAGGCAGTCTTTTTAAATTTTAAATTTATTCTAAAATACAATATCCAAAATAAGTTCCAAATATTGAAAACTTTTGTCATACTTATTCAAATCGCTGCTGGTTGTGAGAAGAATTTTCTAAATAAAAATCATCCTAAAAGTATTTTAGAACAAAAAAAATGCTTATTTTGCGTGTAAGAAGTACTTAGCTCTCTGACCAGCCACTGTTTTCGCTAAAAAAGCGCAAATTTCTCAAAGCTACTATGGGAAAAAATTACTTTCTTGATTTTAATGTAAAAATTCTGCTGCTTTTTCATACCTGGATTTGCGTACTTTTAATATATTGCCCTAATTTCCTTGACATATTTTAATATGCACGTATATATACGTTCTTAGAGATATCACAAAAAGTATTCTAGTCCGTACGTACACAGGGTGATTCTAAATTGCTTTTACAAATTTAAAGGGATGATAGTACCCATCCAGACGAGCAATAATTATCATAGAACACAGGCTCTCATTCCACACTGAGAGGCAGAAAAGAAGAATATTAGAATTCCAACCTGAACTTGCAAGTACTGGGAAAGGGAATGAACGAGAACAAAAGTTGCGCAGTCAGATTTATTGTTTTGTGAAAAACTTACAGAACGTGGTCAAAATGCCGACCACGCATGCTGTTGCACAGTTGACATTGGAAAGAACGACTGGCGCACCCTTCCGAAGATTCCTGGTGTCGTGTTAATTTTGTCCGCCGCAACAACAACTCTCGCCATGAGTCGTTGTTGTCTGTCTGAAGTCTTTGTCTTCAGCTGAGTCCACAGGCGTCTCGTACACTAAAGATTTCATCTGCCGCCAGAAGGAAACGTTCAGTGGGTTGAGGTCCAGTGAGCTAGGAGGTCAAGCCACAGGTCTGCCATGTCCGATCCATCGTGCGAGATATGTGGCATTCAAAAGGTTACAGACTGTGACGGAAAAATGTGCTGGGGCTCTCGTGCATAAACGACATGTCTCTCTGAATGGGGAGCGGAACAGCCTACAACAAACTGGGAAGTACTTGTTCGAAGAAGATACAGTATCATGCGCGGGTCAAGCGGTGTGGCACATGTGTCTTTTTCAACGACACCCTTTGCTCTGATTGGCTTTCTCCGGTACCAACTAAGAGCAAAATGCTGCTTCTTCTCAGTGCATATTTGCATACCGTTAATTCTCGATAGTCTTAGGAGATAGATAATCTCCTTATCCGTTCTCGATGCGTCTCGACTTTCCTTTTTTCTGCCTCTCAAGAGTGGAATGCGACCCTGTGTTCTATGGTAATTATTGCTCGTCTGGATGGGAACTATCACCCCTCTTAATTTGTAAATGCAATTTAGAATCACCCTGTATATACGGAATTGCCGGTTAGAGAGTTTTAAAAAGCTATAAACGCTTGCGCATATAAGAAATTTTTCTTTCTGTCTACATTATAGAAACTGGAGCAATCAAGTAGACTTCTGTGGTGTCATCGAGGTGTTCTGAGAATCTCCCTCCAAGGAGAAAAAAACTATAATTTAAAAACATTGGAATTAAAATTTTTCTTCAAAAATAAACATAATTTTTCTTCTCTATATGTCACTTTTTTAGTTATTTGTTTGCATATCAAGAAGTTCGGTAAATTCAGAGACCGTTCCGAGAGGTAAAATAATCTCTAGCTACGTTACCGACTTGTCCACAGCGAAACGATGGATAAATGCGCTCAAATAAATATTCCTAGAACTTCTGCCGCGTGCTATAAACTACTTGTCTTATCTGTACTATGATTAGTCTAAAGCTGCCCTGTCAATGAAGTCAAATGGACTCGACCTCGTATCAACAGAGAACCTCAAAATGGTTTTCTCCGTAAAGTTGAAGGTGGTAGACGCTACCGGTTATTTTTTGAGTCAATATCGTACGCGTTATAGTAGATGAGATCCAGTGATCGCAGAATAGGCGTCCTGGAATTAAAAACTTATATTTTAATGCATTTTTATTTACAGTTTACTTATTCTGCCAAGTAAATCCGTTAGTCACATGAAGCTAAAAAGAGTGAAAATAAAATACTGATTTTTATGAAAATTGAGGGTTTGGAACGTGTTTTAAATTAAGATAGAATAACACGCCGAACAAGTATTAATCAACAACAGTTAGAAAACAGGAAACTCAGAAGTCCTCTGTTGCCCAGCATTGTTGGTCCGCAAATCACACCTTCAATTTTCCTGAAGCCAAAATTATTCAGAAATCATCTTCCATTGGTAAATTGGATTTTCTAGAGGCGTTTCACATTCAAAAAAATCTTTCTGTTCTAGTTAACAATCCTAATTCCAATCTATGTTTGCCTTCAGTCTTTAAGGAAATTATGTTTTAGTTCTCGTTTCATTAATAGATGGCGCCAATAGCTTAACTCCTGACCAGCCATTCTTAGCTAATCACTAAATCTTATCTTGTTCATTTGCGCTTTGACAGCTGCGGGTGATGGTTCGGTAAAACAATCGAAACTAGTCCTGTAAAAATTTGCAAATATAACGTTGATTTTTGCTGTTTGACTTCTAGATTAATGTTTTAAGGCATTGGGAAGAAAAGGGGAATCAACATTTGTTTGCATATTAAGAAGCACACAGAAATAATTTTCCTTTGCGTATTAATATGTTTACAAAGACAAAACTTTTTTATGATCTAGCGTAGAACAATCATTAAAATTCTTTTGGATAAAATAAACATACCAAAACGTATAGCTCCTGCGTGATCGGTCCCTTGGATGAGAGAGTCTCCGTCAAATTGTCTAACATTGTAAATTCTACCGAAGTGCCAGCGATGTCAAAGTAATTGCCATGTTTGCTGATAATCTGCTCTCCGTTGAAAATGATTCCTCTATTACGATCCTGCAAAGCTGAAACATAAAATTACTATTCCATCATTTTCCATAAAATTCTCAAAATATTAATGCATTAAAAACTCGTCCATCCGAGGATCGTCGGAGAAAAGACAAGTGCAGTTAAAATTATTTTCTTTCGAAAATATTTTGTAATTCCTTTTTTACACAACTTGTTTTCAAAAGAATTATGTCTATATTATATGAATTCAGCATTACTAGCACAAGTGGCTATAAAGCAATTAACTAAATGGAAATTTCGGAGAATTCTGGCAAAAACAAATGGTACGTTAAAAAGAAATGTGAATAAAGTTTAAACTGGCAAAGCATTTGATAGACGCTAATCATTCTAGAATACAGTCTCAAATAAAAAAAAAAAATAATAATTTTACAAATTAATATATATCAAACAAAATACCACATTATCCGTACTTCGGATCTAAAATGAACTGAAATCGTAAATATTAGACATGCGCATGATACAGGATGAAAATCATTGAACTATATGAAATAAAACGTAAATTATTTTAAAATATTGAGTGCACAATCTTTAATCAAATGTAAATGTCACTACAGATATTTGGATTTAGGTTATGACATGTTCGATATGATGTCGTCTTTGGCTATGATGTGGCGCAGACGAAAAAGCAAAATTCTGCATGAACCGTTGAAGTGTCGGAACATAGATGCTATCGATGATCTCCTGAATGGTAATTTTCAGCTCATACAATGGATTTGGGGATATTTCTGTACACATTGTCTTTAATATAGCCCCATAAAAATGAGCCAGGCGTGTTCAGATCCGGAGAATATGGTGGTCAAGTGAGTTCCATTCCAGTGGCCTCTGGGTACCCCAGAGCCAGAATGTGGTCCCCAAAGTGCTCATGATGGACATCAAGCACTCTCTTCGCCGGATGAGGTCGTGCTTCGTCTTGCATGAACCATATCTTGTCGAAATTAGGAGCACTTTGGATAATGAGAATGAAATCATTTTCCAAAACCTTCACGTATCGTTGAGTAGTCACCATCCCATTAACGAATATAGCACCGATTATTCCGTGACTGGATATTGCACACCACTCAGTCACCCAGTGAGTGTGGAGAGACTTCTCGATCGCGAAATGTGGATTCTCAGTCCCCCAGTTTTGCGCCAGTTTTGCTTATTGACGAACCCATCCAAATGAAAGTGGGCTTCGTCGCTAAACCAAACCCTATTCACATCAAATTTCTGTTCGCCAATTCTCTCGACGATAGCATTGGCGAAACACAACCATTGTTCTCTGACCATGGGCTTTATTGGCTGATGGATTTAAATTTTGTATGGGAAGAGGCGCAGTTCTTCAACAACAATTTGTCGTTGAGTCTTCCCACCTGTTGTGCAGCTCGTCTGATCGATTTCCTTGGGCTGGTTTAAAAAACACAGCACATGTCTTCTCGATGTTTTCCGTCATCTGTCAGATTCCCTTTTGCTTTGGCTCTTTTAGGCCACCCTTCTCTTCTTTTGCCTTGCCTCCGATTTGTCCTCAGGCATTTTCTCCCCGTCCAGTGCTCATTATGTCATGTGCCTTAGAGCTTCATTTCAAGGAGGGCAAAGTTGCACCTTGCAATACCCCGGTAATAATAAAGAGACTAAGTCTTGATGTTTTCAGGCGTTTTCACACTTGTTTGTCGACCGGTATTGCCAACACTATCATCACAAACACTACTAGTTCTCTCAAACTTGGGAATCAAATTCTTGATTTTTAGCACACTTGGACCGGTTGTCTCCTCTGAGCCGCAATCGGGCTGTTATTGTTCTCATAATACACTTTCACAAGAGCTATACGCGCAGGTGACATTTTCACTTGAAAATGGCTGACAATAACAAACTGCGTGCGCATGCGCATACTAGTTCCCACCATACCTTGTGGCCAACCACGAAATTTGAAATATACGCTTTAGTTTGCAAATCTTTCAGAAGTTATGACGGCTTTATTTCACATAGTTCAATAATTGTCACCCTGTGTAAAGAACAAGGCATTTATTAGTACCTATCAACTGAAATATACAGCAAACATTAGAATAAAATAGAAATATTATTAATCAAGCTACAGATGATTCATCTTCTTCGGAAAACAACTATGTTGTTACAACAGCGAGCTTGCAAACCGGAACTTTTAAGCAAATTTGTACCCCTGAGGCAAATACAGCCTGGTCCATAATTTGTAATGTTTTTCATAATATGTTTTTTGTATGATATTCACATTTATATTTTCATCGCAGAATGAATAGCATTGTAAAATTCCTTTTAATTAAGAGCTTCTTTAAAATAAAGTCATAATTCTGTCATCGATTTTTTCCAGGCAAACCGGAACTTTTAAGCAAATTTGTACCCCTGAGGCAAATACAGCCTGGTCCATAATTTGTAATGTTTTTCATAATATGTTTTTTGTATGATATTCACATTTATATTTTCATCGCAGAATGAATAGCATTGTAAAATTCCTTTTAATTAAGAGCTTCTTTAAAATAAAGTCATAATTCTGTCATCGATTTTTTCCAGTTTTTCCCCTGAAGATAAATTGTCCACAACTACCATTTTTTTTTTTTTTTTACCAAGTTTTAAGATAAATAGAGTGTTGTTACAACTTAAATATTAAAGTGTATTTGAGAAAACTGGATTAAAATCTGAACAATATGTAGATTTCATACTTCATAAATTCAAATATCCTCAGCAGGGAATAAACGAGTCATTTATTTTGTTAACGGATTTGTCGAAAAAGAATGCTTTGAAGATTTTTCTCAGTAATGTACGAATGCACTTTAGAAGATAGCTTCCAAAAATGAGTTTATAAAAAAAAAATTAATGCATAAAGGAAAAACAAAATATTATCCCCCTTTCCCACCCAATTTTCTCATTTTAATTTATTTTTTAATATATTCATAGCTAGCTCGCATAAAAGTTTAAAATAAAAGCACAAACTATAAAACTGTAATGCTGCGCGAATTTCAATAAATATTTAATGAACAGAAACTGCAAAAATTACCTGTTAAAGAAAGACGATGAACATTTAAGAACATTTTGAAGAATATTATCTCGTGAGTTCGGCATAATTACATCTTTATTAAATTTTCTCCGAGTGTACTTATTTCACAAGCCATTTTAATCTTTTAATCCATTCTTTAAATTGGAAGTGTCATAGTAATAAAAGCGTGAAAATATAAATAGGGAGGAAAATACAAAAACTTAGCAGAACTTAGATGAATTCATTAAATTCTTTCAAAGCGGAGGAAGCGATAATTGATTATAAAATGAAATTTGAAAAGAAATGGCTCAAAATGCCAAAATAAAGCTTTGTTTATTTTCGACAAAACTAATGCCTTTTTTCAATTAATAGTTTCCATTCATTGCATCAAAATTACTGTAAATTTAATATATAATAATCTCCAGTTTCCTGTACATTAAAACAGCACCTCTAATCACTAGTCCACCAGAACACATACTTGAACTTCATAAGTGCTTCAACAGAAATTAAATTAAAATAAAATTTAAAAAAATAAAATAAATGCAGCAGTAAAATATATTGCTATTTTAAAGCAGAATTTTTAGCTCCAAGATCGTTAGCTCAGAAGGACTATAAATTTCGTTTTGACATTTTGCGTCGATTCACTTTTCAGACTGTTGCCACCAAATATTACAGCCCTCTATTATATTTAAAGAAATTAGATAATGAAAAATCTACATAAATGTATGTATGCTTCTCGCATTGTGATAAAACACTAATCCTGTATTACATTTAAAGAAATTAAATAATGAAGAATCTGCATAAATGTATGTATGTTTCTCGCATTGTGATAAAACTACTTTACTTACAGCCAACCAATTTTGAATAACGTAATCTTCCACCGAATATGGGCATCTGGAAGCCCGAATTTGGAATTTGTTTTATTATCGATTACATATTTTGTAACACTTTAACGAATTCTTGATTAACAACTCAATGATTTGAAAGAACACTATACGAAAAAAAATTTTTTTTAATCTTTACCGCGCGAGACTGTGTATCGGAAATTCTAAAGATATGCTCATGTTAAAATTATGATATTGCTGTTGAATTTTTTATGGTTTAAGAGCAAAGAACATGATATTTAATAAATAAAGGTAGCACACAAAAGGTGAAAAAAAAGTCCCTTTGGGGGGCAATGTAAAATCTGAAAAAGCTTTCAGATTTTTTTTATACAATTTTTTTAAACCTCTTCTAATGTTAGCCCTTTTTACTCATAAATTTGTTCTCTGCTTTTTCATAAATTTTTGTTTCCTACTACAGTGAAAGTTAAGTTTTAAAACAAAACTAAAATAAAATCTGAAAGATTTTAGACTTTACATTGTGACCAAAGGAGCGTTTGTTAACATTTTGTGTGTTACTTTTATTTATTAAATGCCATGCTCTTCGCAATTAAACCACATAAAATTCAATTCAACTGCAATATCACAAAATACTTAGAATTCCCGACAGATAGTCTCGAGGGCTGGAGATAAAAATGTAATTTTCCGTACAGTTCTGCCATTGATCGCTTTGAAATAGTTGAGTTTGTTAATAAAAAATTCGTTAAGGTTTTTCAAAATATAGAATAGATAATATAAAAAATTCTAAATTCGGGCGTCCAGGTGCCCGTGTTCGGGTGGAGGATTACGTTATTGAGAATTTGGTGGCTCTAGTGATGTGAGGAATGTGAGGAACAATGTGAACAATGTGAGGAACATATATACATTCATGCAGATTCTTCATTAATTAATTTCTTTAAATATAATACATGGCGATAATATTTGGTGACAGGAATTTGAATAGTGAAACGGACATTTTTAGCGAAATAACACAAAACGCCGTTTCGAAACTAATAACCCCTTTGAGCTAAAACAATACATTTTGCGTTAAGTGGAAATATTTGAAGCCTTCTTAAACTATCATTTCAGAGAAAGTATGTTTGCATAATTATACTAAAATACATTTTCATTAGAAAATGATGTATTTTAAATAAAATGTATTTTAAAGAATACATTTTCATGAAATACTCGCATTTCCATGCAACGAGCCAATTGATTAAGCAGACAAAATATATTAAATAATTTCAGTTAGGATTAAGACATTATTATATTCATAACTAATAGTGTGGTAGCTCGGTGACCAACTAATTAATTTCGCGAACAAAACCGGATCCTATGCAATTGTAAATAGTTTGTTTCCTAACACTAATGTTTCGTGGTGCTACTTCAGTCTCTCTTAAACTGGAACCAAAGTATGGCTCCAGAACCAACAACACTCCTTTCCATATGAAGAGGAAACGCAGCTTGTTGAAATTGTTTTGTAGAAGTTATAATAGGCATTCTGAATTAAACATTTGTATGAAATACTGTTAACCTGGTTTAGTTTGTCTAGAAAGAAACGAACATTATACGTAGGAACGGACTTTGATCCGTAATGAATTATTTAACTACGTGAATTATTAGATTTTCCTTCTGCTTTTATATTGCCTTTGGTATGAAAAGAAATGCAAGAACAATAAGCGCAAACACGATATTCAAGTCGTAGAAGAATACTGGATACGCAAATAATCAAATGTCTCCAGCTGCATAATATAAAACATCACGGTAATTACTACATTGGATGGCTGTTAGCAGATCGCCATATCTTGACAGGTGACATTACGAAACACTGACATTACAAACTGTCCAGAACAATTTCCGCCGCCATTTGCTGGACAGAGATTTTATCTCTCGGCTGTCTTGTCTCCGATTCGAAATTATCGACCAAGTATTACAGTGGTATGAAGAATGAGGATACGGGTTCGGCGGAGGGCATTACAAGGCTAGTCACGGCTCTGCGCGATGTCCTATAAAGAATTTTAGATTTATGAAATCTCCGTTTCTACGGAGCATAAATAGCATTCCATAAAATAACGCTCAGTATGCGAAGTAATTTCAGAATATTGAGTGTTATTGCATATAAAGCTATTTACATTTATTCACATGCCCCCTTGCATATATGGTCAGTGCCTTCAGTAGTTAGCAGCACAGTTAAGAAGTGCTTTGGAATGCCAAAAGCTGGTTTTATGCTCCTCATGAAAGCTTTCCAGAAAACCAATGCACGAATATTTCTCTCAACTTCTTGAATGTTCAACATTTCTACTTTAGTGACACAATAGCCAGATTTATCGTCGTTCGATTACGTTTTGGAGAAGTATAGACATTTGCCGCGTGGCCTCTAAAGGCGAACTTATGGATACTAAAACGAAATGGGCAAATAAATATCGCTTAACCTGTCTAGTTTTTATTTTCTCTCCCTCATTCATAATACTTTTTCATATAGTTCTGCCTTATTTCGTGATTTCAAATTCAGAGGCACATTCAGATGACAGTGAGGATGGTTCTTTCGGAAATCTAGCCGTGTTGTTATCCAATGAAGCCATTGTATCATTGAAATTTTACAATAAAAATTTTATCATATTTTAAACTGTCACATACGTCCGATGCTTCTTTAATAAATATGGTAATAAATTTCCGTAAATATGACTGTAAAATACCATGCTGGGAAGTAAATACAAAGATTGGTCAATGAGCAGTGGCAAGCTGTCGACAATTCTGAAAAGACTTTTATCACAACCATTTGCAATCCCTCAATAAAATCGCTTATAAACTACCTTCTGCCAAATTACTTGAAGGCAACCTATACCCTCAGCAAAATGGCTGATGTTGAAAAATCCACACTTTTGTTGACGCTCCGTAGTCGACAACCCTAAAGTACAGATAATATGCTTTCTATTGTTGCAATAGATTCCGTGCAACAGTTCATTCATTTTGACAAAAAGATAATGGCCGGACTCATATCTTTCCAATAATATGGTTGGTGTCCTAGTGCCTCCCATTGCCATCGTCGCAGGAGATCCGTGATAGGGACAGCATTATGACATTGAGGATTATTATGGAGGGACTGATGGGATATGTCACCGATAGGTAGTGTAGTTTCACCCAAGTTATGAGCACAGATGATGTCTCAAAAGATGAATCCTACATATAAATACATCATAATGCGAGCACTGTCATCCATCTTCTGCCATGAGAGGAACCGACATTTCTGTCATACTTATCCAGACTATGACATCTTTGAAAATTTAAAGAGGGATTTATTACGCCATTAAAGTAAAGAGGAAATTATCTGGGTTTTAGAAAGTTACCGTAAAGCATCCTTAGAAGTTAGCGCGTTGATGGCGTATTATGCTTTGCAGTAATCTGGCAGACAAGCGCAGTGGCTAGCGCGTCGAGCAGCACCACAGGTCCGGGATTCGATCCCCGGGCTGGGCAAGGTTGACTCATCTTTCATCCTTTTAGTGGGTCGATAAAATAAGTCCGAAGTTCACTAGGGGATTAAACATCTGGGGTCCTGCGATAAGCTGACCGTTTGTTCAGGGCATATGCTCATGCACTCTGGAGCCCACAGTCAGGAAAGCAGATATCGGGGCACTGCAGGTCATGGCCCACTAGGGCTGTTGCACCACTCAGTTTAGTTTAGTAATCTGGCAGATGTTGGCAGACATAGCGGACGATTATACTGGGAAGTGTAAGTGTTTGTGCGTATGATTATAAAATATTTTCAGAACTATCGACATATTGTTAATACTTTGTGTATCCAGTCCTTGTAAACAAATATTACATGAAATACGTATAATGGAATTGAAAAGTCAGATCAAATAACCAGTATTATAATTTTCTATAGAGATTAAAAAACTCTACTTAAACCTTTGTGATGAAACTCTGTTGCTAGTTCGAATAGATATTTAAAAAACGTATTCATATAATTTTCAAGCGTGAAAACAATATTTTCTAAGAATAATGTCTTTGATCACCATATCAGAAGGCACAGAGATATAACACGAAGGAAGGAAGAATTGTGTTTTACTCACATAAAGCATAGATTTTTTAGGAAGAACTGTTAATGTATGAAATTCCATAATACGAAAATATTAGACATTTTAAAAACTTATATTCTCCCTAGGTTCTATGTTGCTACTTATTTATTATTACAAGGAATAAGTATTATATTAGAATCACAGAAAGTCTATATTTTTATAAGAACACACAATGCACAGTTATTTGCACAGAACACACATATAAATGCACAGTTATTTCTCACCTAAATAATTCTTCCCAATCGACTGTCTTATGATAAGATTTCGAGCTCCTGTTGGAATGACCACAACCTCGTGATAAGCATTTCGATGCCCTAAAAGTTAAAAGTTCATTAATTAATTATTAGTAAATACAAATTTCAAATTAATTTCTTGCTAAATATACATATGCACACTGCACATACAAAATTAGACGACTAATTTTTTTTAACACAGTCGAGAAAATCTGCCAAACAATAACTCATATTTAATGCTTTGACATCTCAATCTCTTTTTCCTAAAATACTCCGTTTACGAACAGAATTTTCTATATAGTTAAGAGTTTGCTTTGATCTAACGAGCATTTGCTGTCATGGATTCGAAAGCTGAGAAGAGAAAAGTAATGTATTCTCATTGTAAAGTGAAAGTAAAATAGCAATGGAACCATTTTAAATATTGTGTAAAACATGGAGTATTAATAAGATAGTTTCTCGTAGGTAGGGACGATTTCGTGAGGGATGCAATAACTGGTGATGAACTAAAAATGATCGCCTGTCGTAGTCTCACAATGATGAAAACGTCGGAAAAGTTCAACATTTGTCGGTAGAAAACCTTCACTGTGTTTTCGAATGGTAGCTGATGAGCTTAATATCAATCAATAAATAAATAACAAAACAGAAAGGAAATTTTGTTTTTATTTTGCCCCTCATGCAGTAACTGCATCATTGAAAGAAAATACGATTTCAACATGCTATGATTCGATTCGAATGGCAGTTATTGTACTGCGATTCTATAATTCTAAATTAATAAGCGGACTGTATAAATACAGAATTATATTATTAACGGTAATTGCTACATTCAGTACTAGTACATGTTCTGGCATGTTGCCTCGCCGAATCCATATGGCCAAATGAGAGTTTCTCTCAATCTACAATAGGTGGCGCTGTATTCTAACTTAACAATTATTAATCTCGAGTTTTTTTCAAATGAATTAGAACTAGGGATGAAATTTGGTGCTTTGTTTACGAACCTCTGCTTGTATTACAGCATCATGGTAGATAAGAGTCATAATGACCAATCGAGCTCACTATGACTAAAACCTGAACGACTCTATCTCGTGTCAAGTTCTTTTAACAAAATATATATGTTTTTAACACATTTTTAGATAGGAAAAAAAATACACAAAAACCTTAAATTTTTGGAATAAAATATAAACATTAATGATTAAACGAAAGAATCTACTTAAAAATACACTATTTCACATATTTTAAAAATTAATAAAAAGTCGGAATTTTAAGTTTTTTGGAATAGAATATAAGTATTAAAAATGAATGAATTTGCATTAAAATGTAATGATGTAAAAATCTGAAGTTTTTGGAGTGAAAGAATTGACACAAAAATGAAATTCTGTAAAGAAATCAGAAGGATCCCTGAAAATAAAAGATGTAGAGTCATTAGGCGTTTACCTGTTAGAAACGAGAAAAAAAGAGCAATGCTCTCGCCGGGAATCGAACCTCTCGAATACGCGCTGAGTGTATTGCCGTTACACCACGAAGGCATGTAAAAAGGAGGGAGAAAATCCCCTTTTAAAGGGCGACTGTAGATAAGGAGGCCCATTCGCCAAATCCCGGTCGTGAAGAATCATCATCAATCACCTTTTAGTTCGGGCGCCACTGTAGAGTCAGTTGTATATGTAATTTCCTTGACTGCATTATCAGAGTCTTCCGTGATGTTTTTAAGAAAATATACTTTTTCTCCATCATCTACTATTATTTTTTCAAAAGATATCAACGGATATTTATCAGAACTTTTAATTTCTAAATTTCTTCGTACGATCTAACACTCGTTTTGGAAAGGTCAAATTATTTTTATCAACAACATAAGTTCTTTTAAACATTACATAAAATTCCTAACCCTTTCAATTTAATATCTCAATTTTCTTCTTTTTCAATTAATTCCAGGCATTATTTGAAAATTTTCTAATAATTCTTTTTCAGACGCTTCAGACTGAGAACAATTATATTTTTCATACGAGTTATTACAAAAGTAGGTCCACGAGTAAATTTTTTCACGTTTTGTTTTCATTGTTTATTTGTATCAAGCATTATCTAAAATATAAACTGTTTCAGAAATCTCGTGAAAAGATCATATTATTGATCTTTTTTGATTCGAAAAGATCTAAGAGTCATTATGGTTTCTGAGGCAGGAGATATGAAAAACGAGCAATGCCCTCGGCAGGACTCGAACCTGGACAGAACTACCAGTATTCAGCGGTTTTTTTACGGCTTGGCCGTTGCAGGCCTGTAGCGTCACTAGGTTATTTTGGAAGCAGGAGACATGAAAAATAAACAATGTCTCCTCGCCGGGGCTCGAAGCTGGACCTCTCGAATACGCGCCGAGTGTGCTACCGTTACACCACGAACGCATGCTGGGAAGAGAAAATACCTTATAAGTGATAATTCGTTAATTTTTTCTCGAGGCGCTGAAGGTAAATTGCCTATTTCGATGAGTGTTCATCATATGTCTGTAAAATCTGAACAGAATAATTAATTTCTGCTGCACAACAATGTGCCATAACATATTTCGTTCTAATCAAAAAAATTTCTGACAAAGAAAAGTGTCACTATTTTCAGTCATCCTCCTCATTCACCAGACCTGACATTTGCACATTACTTATTCCCCTAAAGTGACTTTTCAACTAAAAGTTGTTATTTTCATTGCACCGAAGAGATTCAAAAAACCATACGAGACTTAAACACTATTATAAGAGATGAGTTCCAAGAAGGAATCAAACAGCTGTATGAATTTGTTAAGTGTTATATAGACTTACAAATATTGCATACTGATTGATTATTATTGCTTACAAATGTTGTATACTGAAAATTAGAATGTAAAATTCTTCAACTTTTGATTTTGTACAAACTTGAATCCAAAACTTTGTAGATGCACTATTTATATGACATGAAGCAGGATTATTTTCTAATGTTAAAATGTAACTGAGTTGTCAAACCATTTTTTAAGTTATACACAACCACAACTGTATCTAGCGATTAGGAAAAAGGAAACGGAAAAAAGAAACAGCTTATTTTTAAAACATAGGTTTTAAAATTAGAATTACATACATTAAATAAATCTGAAAGCGATAAAATAAATTTTAACTCCAGCTGAATAATGATTGTTGTTACATTAATTAGTTTTTAGAATATTGCTTTGTCAAATGAGAAATTACTTTTACACCATTGATACACAGAATTCAGAGTAAAATAATAAATAATTAGTAATAGAAGCAGATGCTTCCAAGTCATTTACGTCTGAGTAATTGTTTCTGAAGCGCGCTGTTTCTTTCATTTGTTAAAGGAAAAAAAAAGCTCAATACTTAAAAAGCACTTTATGATTCGATAAATAAAAAGCACAAATATTTTTAAAACAATAGGGAAATGATTTATTTTATTTTAAAGAAAATTATTAAATCTAGAATGTCAAGTAAATGTAAACAGGCAAACCCTTTCTATTTTCGGGATTAAGAGCAGTGAAAAAAAAAAAAAAAGAGATAATTACAGTTGCGGTTACAGCTTGAAAGGAAATATGATAATAATTTTTCTAAGAAAAATAAATTTTTAAATAAACGACTTGCATCGTTAATTTCTAACGAATAGATTAAAAATTACAGATAAAATTAAAAAAATAAATAAAAATAAACCAATGCGATGAGACATTGTACTCTAAAAGAAAAGAGACCTCATTTGTCAAAGAGACCAACATTAAAGCAATACCATACATATACAGAGACGTACTTTATAACCGACGCATACATTCAAAATTTTACTCATAAATACTCATACTACATTTTCCTCATACTACATAAATCTGAAAACATGCTTTCTTGAAAGGAATACAAAGTATAATTTTGTTAAATACTTTCCAAAGGGTAATAAATCAACCAACATTGATATGAGAAGATTAAATAATATGATACATTAGCATCTCTCTTCTGGATGTACCTCCAATTATTATTATCAAAAGACAATTCTTTGTATTCTATTATTCTATAATATGTGAATTCTTACTTTTATTATGTGTGTGCTAATTGCAGTTTTTTTTTGTCAGTGATAAAAAATGTTATCTTCATTGTTAATATGAATTATGTCAGTCATGCATGTACATTACATTGATACCTCTTAGGGAGCTATCGCACATCCACTTGTTTCGGACGAACAATTGTTTCAAACAATTTTTCTACCTGATGTACCACTGAGAGATAGACGCACGATTTTTCTTTCCTTTCGCAAAGGAATTATACAAGTTGTTTGTTTTCGACCAATCAGTTATTAACATCGAATCCCCCCATTATCATCACAATGCGGAACCTGTTTTTCCTTTACATGGTAACCCTAACATGATCAGCAGCGATCGGCTATTTTATATCATGTGACAGAGCAGAAAAATTGCGCTAAACGGTTGTTCGTCCGAAATGTTTTGAAAGTATAATATGCCCTTTAAGTATCACACTATATGTGTCAGCTGTTAATTTATTTTCAGTTAATCACAATTACTTGTACCATCGTGGCCCCTCAACCGCGATCCGGCAGTTTACAGACGGCAAGATTATGTTTACCACCGGCAAGGTAACTTGGCTCTATACTTGAACGTTAGTAAGCTGCGCTGTAGTATGTTACTTAAACCCTCTGAAGGTCAAAACGCCGAGACATCCTTTCATTCAAACGACCACAACTGCCCGAAACGGCCGAGACCGCGATGTAGTTTTCTGCCCTCCACCTGAGGTATGCAGTAGCAGGTGCAGTTCCCCAAAATCACTATATCAGTTTATTGCAGATAGCTTGTGCTAATGGAAGCTCCTTTGTTAGAAAGTAGAAAGGATGTCATTTGAAATCTTCTCACCTCTTAGAGCCTCAGAAGGGGAGGGCAGAAAACGTACGGAACGGTAATGGCCGGGGATGGGTGTTTCAGCATTTTAAGCGCAGAGATTAGTGAAGGCTTCGGTTTTCTAAGGGTTAAAATTGAAGTTTCAAGGTTATTTTACGCCACCTGGCTTAAAATCAGTCCTAACATTAATCCTCATAACCGCACAAACATTGCTAAAGCAGGCGATTTGTGTCGCCTAATTTTCTTCCTCCACTACATTTTTGTTTAGCGCGTTACGTTTCACGAAAAACGCGCGACTGAAAGCAGACTTGAACTACTGTCTCAGATGTGGCGGAGAAAATAAGTACTATGCGGTGATGATGACAGGCGCTAAGATCGCAAATGCGGGTGGTTGGCAACGGCCTTCAGGTGTCTATTTTAAAGTAACAGATTATACAAGTGGAGTAATGTAAAGCAAGAGATGCAATTTGAAGTACAGTCAGCTCTCATTTAACCAGGCCCTATCTATTAAAAATAAGGTAAATTTGATTATTGCCAATGGAAGAATTACTATCACAAACAAATTGATTATTGCCGATGAAAATATTACTATCGCAGATCATCAGCATAAAGCGAAACTGTCAATGAAGAAAAGAGAAATGAATAGTGGCAGCAGAAAAGTCAATTATGAGAAATGGCAGTGGCAGCAGATGATGTCAACGCAGTGTTTAGCTGTTTTTATTCATAATGGTATGTAATTTATCTTTTTGCAAGCCAACGTATATGAAAAATGTACATTTAACTGAATGACTTTTGTTACGCGAGTTTAAACTCTATAATATTCTTCAAATTCTCTTGTGAATATTGTTCTGAAATATTATTTTTAATTTTAGCGACTTCATTTCTAATGACGTTTATTCTTTCATTATTTATAGAGCGCTCTTTGTACTTTGATGCAATTTACTTAACCACGTGAACTTATGCCATATATTAAATTGCTTGAAAACATATATAAAATTGATCGTAATTTCGATTGTTTTCAACTTCATAGATTCCGATTTGTGTAACAAGTTTTCTTCTGTTTTTGCTAGTCAGGTGTAGTCTCTGAGATTGTTAAATTTATAAATCTTCTCCATGCATTACCATAGCATTAACAGAAAATAAATTTTTATTTAGTTTACAGCTAATTGTAAATAATTTTCTTAGTAATCCTTTTCTTAAAAAAATTAAAATAAAAAAATTAAAAACAGTAATCTTACAGATGATTAAAAACAGTAATCTCACAGATGGCCACAAAAATTAAAAACAATAATCTCACAGATGGCATCCCATAAGCATGCCTAAAGCTCGCATGACCGAGGGTTAAAGATTCTTTGCTGTATCTTCGAATATAAACGCATTAACCGTAACTGCTGCTTGGGGGGTTGAAGATCTTAACACTAATTTGATGCAAGAAAATCAGTGTTCTTGTTGTAGTATGGAATAAAATAAAACCAATGAAATCTTTCAGCAGTAAAAAAGAAATAATTCATAACGAAAGCTCAATATTTTTTTATATTTACATTACACACCTAATTTTTGCTGCATTAATTTGACCTAATATTTAGTAAAGAATTTTTCTTTAGTTAAAATACTACATTATATTTATCTCTCAACAACAATTCTGAAAACTAAAAGCGTAGGGAGTCGCTTATTTATCGCAAACCCTCGAAGTGAATAATTGAAACTGGCTTTTCAATGCAGTCTCACTAGCGAATAAAGATCGGGACTTACCGCTGTCAGGAGAGAGTTGACCCTGATAAACGTCCTTGTAATGCACACAGCTTGCGTTCTGGCCGCCACACACGCCGCACATGTCCAGTTTCACCTCTGACCCCAGACGTTCGTCGCAGCCGACTTTCTAAGTCGCACAAAAAAGAAACAAAACAAAATGCATATAATTACAAGACCAAAACACCTGCGCGGCCATTTTTAGCCACATCAGTGAGCGCAAATATGAAGACACAAATCTATCAATGCAATTGTCTTAAACACTTCATATTTAAATGTCAAAAACTCTTCATGCATATAAGATTATTTCAGTTTTACTTTGCCTCTGATTGATTATCATTTTGAAGCATTGAAAGTATCGACTATTTAAAGAATATTCGATTAGAATAGTCGAGTACTTCAAAATTTTATTAAAGCTAAGTTACACAATTTTATTTAAAAAAAATAAATAAAAGGCAGCCTGAAGAGAAGCATTGCTTAGGTAAAGAAATACATTATATGGGCAAACTGGTTAGAATTTATGTTACACATGACGAAAATTATGTTAAGTCTTTATAACTATCTCATTTGACAATCAAGAATCGAACATGACACAAATCACAAATGTTTTGCGAACTTAAACTATTCGAATGCAGCAGAAACATGATTCCTGACAAAGAGCAAAAATACAGTAGTTGGAATAATAATATTTTTGCTGATTTCCTAATGTTCAAATGTTATTTAAAAAGGTTAATTGAAGTATTTAACAATTATTAAAATGCTGAAGGTTTTAAAAAAAAGTTTTCTTCTTTCGGCTATAAAAAATAACTTTAAAAAAGTCTGAAATTTTTCATATTTTATATTACGCCCAAAAAGGCGTTTTTTTTAAGGTTTTGTGTGTTACCTTTATTTATTAAATATCATGTTGTTCGCACTTAAACCACATAAAATTTAGTTCAACAGCAATATCACAAAATATTTAAAAACAGCATACTTTTAGAATTTCCGATAGACAGCGCACTGGAAATTTAAAAAAAAAAAAAAAATGTTGTTTCTGAATGTTGCCTCGCTTTGAAATCGCCGAGTTTGTTAATCAAAAATTCGTTAAGTTTTAAAAAATGTGAAACAGTTAATAAAAGAAATTCGAAATTCAAAATTCGAGCTTCCAGGTGCCGATGGTTGAGTAGCGGATTACGTTATTCCAAATTGGATGGCTCTAGGTAAAATCGCTTTTTCACAATGTTAGAAACATACCTGCATTCACGCACGTTCTCCTTTATTTAATTTCTTTTAAAATAATACAAGACAATAATATTTGGTGGCAACGATTTGAAAAGTGATTCAGCTTTTTACGGCGATTCAACGCAAAATCATGTTTCTAAACTAATAGCTTCTGAGCTAACGCTCCTTTGGGCTGAAAATTCTCAAAGTGATGCAGAAAATGTGTGAAAAATTGCGTAAAATGTAAATAATCAGAAATTTTAAGAATTCTTAAAACTAGCGCATTTTTAAATATTACTGATCGAAATTTTGTTCTGAATGAAAGCGATTATAAATTAAATATCCCATTACGTCACGCTTGAAGTGATTATGTCAAAGAGTACACAATGGCTGTAATTTGTGTAAGAGGAAAGATGCCTTAATATAAGAATTAAGTAAACCTAGCTTGTATTCATATTACAAGTGGACAACACAACTGAAGCCAACTGATTTGCCGAGATTCAAAGCTCGATCGAACTATTTAGTTTTCAATCATAGTATTCGCTAGGTCAATGTTGAGCTACATTTTTCTAGATAATAAGAACATTAGCGCTACATGAAGTTTCTTGCAAGTAGGTGTTATGGTAGTCTTGTTGTATACGCCTTAGGAAATCAATTGTTACTGTGAAATGCACGTAAAGTCTGACTTGAAAAAGTTAGATATTCATATGTCAGAGATCACTGAAGTTGAAGACAACTAGCAGAAAATAAAATACAGTTGCACAAATTTTATGTTGAACTTTGCTGAAAATGACTTTATAAAAAAAGAAAATACTTTTCAGTTACCAGTTTCACTAGATCAGTTAATGCAAAAACAACACAATAATTAATAAGCTGTCTCAAAGTATAAAATTTAGCCTAAAAATTTCAGTCTCAAAGAATTTACACCAATACCAAGAATGTATACTGCGAAAAAAAATACAGTTTATATCTCCCGTTCTATTGGGCCGATTGACGAAATTCAGCTTGCGTTTTTCATGTCTCGAAAGCTCGACTTAGGATATTTACTAGATTTATATACAGCATCATTCTAACATAGGTATTTTTGACACAAAATTGGACTTTTTCTGAAATGGCATGCCAATTTTTTTCCATACTTCGATTCTACGACTCAAATTATGCCTAACTATTAAATTTTATAAAATTTGGTGCGAAATTTACGGAGAAATTCGAAAATTTATCTTGGCGTATTTTTCAGTTTTCACAAAAAATAATTTACTTTTCTTAATTTATAGCAATCTATTTTGCTTTTCTTTTTTTCATTGCAGACGAGCGGGAAAAAAGTCATCGTTCATACTTTCAACTTAGTTTAACAAAGTGCGTAAACCGCATTTCGCATTATTATCGCTCAAAAACAAGATGCCAAATTTCAAAACGCTCCACTATGTAAATTCGTATAAGAAGTACACCTACTTTAAGATGATGGTAAAACTTTTATAGGTTGTATTACAAAAATGTTTTCGAAAAATTTATAAAAAATATTTAAAAATACAAATTTTTAAAATAACTCATAAAAAATGTGCAAATTATATTTGGATTAAGCCTTAATTTCGAGTTCTGGAAGAAGGAATCAAGTGAGTTTTTAATAAAAAAAAACAGAGATTAATAAATATATATCAAATTCAATCAACGCTGACTAGCTAAAATTTTGAGAGCTAATGTTTTGAAAAACTACTCTTGCGATTTTTACAAAATTTAGCAGTTTGTCATAATTTGGGTCGTAGAATCGTAATATGGAAAAAAATTGGCATCTCATTTCAGAAAAGATCCGATTTTGTGTCAAAATACTTTTATTAGAACAATGCTACATATAAATGTAATACATATCCTAAGTCGCGCTTTCGAGACGTGAAAAACGCAAGTTGAATTTCGTCAATCGGCCCAATAGAACGGGAGATATAGAGCTGTTCCATTTTTTTTCTTTGCGCAGTGTGCAAAAGAATTTCTTGATGACATCCTGCAAAATTTAATACGGCGCTAAAAAGTTAGGGAAGGGATCAACGAGGGCGAAGAATACACAAGGAAATGTGGTATAGGGTTACCGAAACCCACTCATTTTCTATGATGATAATGCAAAATTTGTAAGGGTAAAAAGGGTGTATTAAAAAACTTAGGCAATCTGATGATAAAAATGATTCATTCATTATTTGGGAGCCCACTAACAGCGGAGCGGTAAAGTCGCTGAACACTGGTAGTTCGGTTCGAGGTTCGCATCCCGCGCACGGACTGACTGCATGCGCGTTTTCGTGGTTTTCCCCATGTATAACGTGTATACAAGCCAGTTTCCCCTAGAAAGTTCTCTAGGAAAGCAATCCTCTCTTTAGGCAGATAGCCCTCGAGACTTTGGCATAATCACATAAACAATACAAACGAACCAAACCCTTATTTGGGGTGGGAAGAAGTACTATCGGAAGACAGGTCCACTACAAGCTAAAATGTGGAAGTCAGTTCTTACTATTGGTCTGCTTATTATTAGCCCAAACCTGCTTCTAACTGAATAGGTTATTTGAACGTGTTTTCATGGCTCTTCACATATTTTTGAAGCGATCACGAGATAGTTTTCCTTAAGTCATCCACAAAAGTGTAAGCATCTCTTATAACTAAGAGTTCTCGAGTACTTTTCTGCAAAAAGCATAACCGTCAGATTTCCGCTTTTCCTGGAGTTTTCACAATCGTGGAATTAAAACAAGAGATGCGAAAGATAGAAAATGATGAAGTCCAAAGGCAAGACTGGATAAAAGAAATCATCCCAATAATATTGAAAATTTAAAATACGAAAAGATTGCATTCAATAAAAGAAATTATATTTTGTTTCATTCATGAAATGCGTCTCTTATTATGAGATTAAAACCCGAGAGATTGGCTTAAATAACTAATCTGGAATAAACTGGCTTGAGTACCTCTTTTATCTGAGTCCTCACTCTTTACACGAGGAAAAGTTTAATGAAAATAATGAAATCGAAAGTCGACTAGAACTTTTCTTAATTTGAACAAAAAAAAAAACGTATTCCGAGATAGTCGTAGAATCCGCAAAATTTAAAATACGGCGAGTTTTTAAAGAAAAATAGCGGAAATTATAATTTGGATTAAAATTAATCCGTTAATTGCCATATTCATTAAATCAAATATTTTCTTAAAAATAAGTTTCTTTTAAATCATAAACCAATATCCAGGGATATTTTTGAAAAATAAATTGTTAGCAAATATGCATTTTCTTTTCTTATTGATCCTCATTTGTGGAATAATGTAATTATAAACTATTTTTTATGTTACTGCACAAAATATTCTATATGGGGTTCAAAACTATTTCCGTATTAAGTACAAACTAGAGAAACAATGGGACATTTTTTAACATTTTATGTCTTATCTTTGCTTATTAAATATAATGTTCTTCGCTCTTAAACCACATAAAATTCATTTCAGCAGTGATATCACAAAAATATATTTAAAAATAGCATAGCTTTAGACCTTCCGATAGACAGTCTCGCGCGTTAGAGATAAAAATGTTTTTTTTTCATACACTGTTGCCATTGCTCGCTTTGAAATTGTTGAGTTTGTTAATCGAAAATTCGTTAAAGTTTTACAAAATTTGAAATAGATAATAAAACAAATTCGAAATTCAAAATTTGGGTTTCGAGGTACCCATGTTCGGTTGAAGGATTACGCTATTCAGAATTTGACGGCTCCGGGTATCATCGCTTTTTTCACAATGCGAAAAACATACATACATTCGTGCAGATTCTTCATTATTTAATTTCTTTAAATGTAATACGGGGCAATCATATTTAGCGGCAATTTAAAAAGTGATTCGCCGTTTATAGTGAAACGCCACAAAATCCCTTTTTGAGACTAATACCCCATCTGGTTACCGCCCCTTTGGGCTAAAAAAAATCTACAAAGCCATTAACAATACATCATCTTCCAAATAACCAATTTAAAACGCACAAAGGTAAACATAATTTAAAACCTCCCAACATTTAACACAGTTTAAAATCTAAATTTCAATATTTATATGAACTTTACTCAGCTCATGAAACAATCGATGAAGCTGGATATCTAACAGTACCATTTTAATTTACACAATTCCTGTAGAATTTTTTGCTTAATTTCTTCTGCCTGTTAAGTTATAATTTTAACTTAAACAACACGCACATACATACACATACACGTAACTTAATTTTTAAAATGTAAAAATGGACCTTAAAAAATAAAATTTTGCACTAACACAGCTAAGACTAGTTAAATTATATATATAAACTACCCCTCGGCAAACGAAGAGTGAAAACTATTGCAATTAAAAAACTTTGTAACATAGAAGTTAACTTAATTGCAGTAGCTAATTAAATATCTGTAAGTAATTTTTAATTGTCGGTCCCAGTTTAGTACTTTTATTTTTCATACGGCGAAATATATTCTAATATATTTAGTACATATTTAGGTTATACTCTGAGGCATTTTTGATGATAGATTATTTTTTTATGTTTGAGTATTTTCGTATAATTTATGGTATTCGGGTGTTTATCCAACATTTTGCTGTGTTTTTTCTTGCAATCAGTCGTGTCGGGGTATTTTTCTTGTCTGTTTGAAAAGAAAATAACAGTGATAGCAGTTGTTAACTTAATTAACTTTAAATATTACGTTAGATTATAAAAGATTGAATTTCACTCGAGTAGACAAGAGGAAACACGATCAGGTTTCTATAACTGCTGGTGATCATATCGGGAAGGGCTAATACCTAAAGTCAGCCTTTTTCATGGAATCCGCAATAATAATTATGCTTTTTTAAAGTTTTTCTACTTAATCTTGAACTACTGCTACGTTACAAAATTTTTAATTACAGTATATTTTACTCTTCTTTTCCAGAGGGGATGGACTCTTTTAAAACATATCGTCTAACAAATTCCAACACACCCCTCAAACAAATACTGGATCTCTCCTTTCTCAGAATATTGGCTTAGTAAAAGAGGCGCAAATTACGTAGCAGTTTGTATGCCCTCTCCTACAGCGAAGCAGCCTGTATCATCACTACTCTTGCTTTGAATAAGAAGCACCTACAGGTAGGAATTGTTCTGTCAATTTTTACATTTTTATTTGTTGCAAAACCCCTCCATATGTAGCAATGTTTTACTTAATTCCCCTCAAAGGTCGCATTTTCCATTCTTTTACATTAGCAAAAAGTAATTTCATTTTAAGTACGCATTCGAACCTGGCCCTTATTTATCAAATTTTTCGATAAAAAATTTGAGTTTTACATTATAATTAGTACAGCATTTTATTATTTTTATTCTTGTCATTCATTTTACCAATTTTATTGATATTTCTTTCGTTTGTAATTCATCCATTTTTTCCCCTTGATTATCACTGTTTTATTTCGGCATTACATGTAAAATTTTTTCCTTGTAACTTTTGTGTTCGGACAGCAAAAACTGGTAGGGAAAAGAGACCAACTCAATGAGAGCCTCAAACTTGTATGTAATAGTGAAATATTATATATCAAAAATTTCTAGAATTAATAACCATTACACTAATTGAAGATAGAGGTCTCAGTGAGTTGATCGGAAAGAAACCGGTTCTTGTTGTTCAGTTCATTGACTTTGTTTAAAGCTTTAAAACACTTTTCCCTTGACAAGTTCTGTTTGGAGCTTTAAATGAAAAAGGATTAACTTTGGTTTTCACTATTTTTGTTTTTTTAACCTTTACTGTCTCTGCTCCAAATGTATATAATAAAATTTGCAAATTCAAAAAATGAAAATAGGTAGGGGATCATGGTTCTTACAATCCTTAAATATGTAGTTGTGATGTGTTTTTTTTTCATTATATGTAATATATATGTGTGTGTGTGTGTGTGTAAGATATAAAATAGGTAATTCAAAATTAATAACCTTATCTAAGCATCAGTTCTTTAATTCTTGATTTTAATCTAGCTACGCCCCCTTTCTAGAATCTAAACTGCGTCGCATGAAAACTATCTGCATTATTTCATTTGAAAACTAATCTGCAATGCGGTAAGCTCTTGTCCAATCTGTGTATGTGTGTGTGTAAAATATATAAAAGATAAATTATAATTTAAATTAGCAATAGCTCCTTAATGCTTAATTTGGTATTTCCCCACTCTATTCTAAAAATAACAACCTTTTCTGCACTGCCTCATTTCGAGACTAATTCATGTCATATAACACTTACATAACACAGATGATTTAAATGGAACTAAAACAGCCAATAATAATTTTATAGCAATATTAATTACCCAGCTACCAAAACTGAATTAAGATTTCACCCTGAGTACAACTGTAGTTGCTTTTTACACTTCGGTCAAGCTGGACTCCTGCCTGCTGCTCTATTCCTATTGCAAAGTCACAAAAAATGTAAAAATTTTTAAATAGGCACAAGTAGCATGCCAGGTTGTTTGTCGCCGCAAAATGTTTACTGAAATAAAAATAAAGCTTTAATCTGCCTCGGCTGCCATTCTGCGCAATCAAAATTCTTGCTCTTCATTATGGATCTACAATCTACCTTTCTATACCATCAGTATAGCTAAGCCGTTTCCATTAAACACACACACATCTATATTGCCGTTAACAGCAATGTGCACACACACGAAAAAAAAAAGGGGTTTAGTATATTATTTACAGATGAACAAAACGTTACGTTACATGGCACAAAACTACTGAGTTGTTCCCCATATCAAACTTAATTAGTCTTTATCTTTCGACACCAAAAGGTACTCAAAGTCCGGTTAAACCGACCGGAAACTTTCCTTCGTTCGGTAATTTACTCGAGGCGAAGAAGAAAATTATTAGCGGCAGGCAATATTTCGTTCAGCTCTTCACGAACTTAGTTCATTACTCTGTATATTTCCTCAACTTTCGCTTGACGGCATGTACAGCCAAGATATTTACATATTCTGGCAGGGTAAAGCTATTGTTTTCCTTCAAGGTATTGAGCGAGGAAAGCAGGGATGATTTAAACCTTAACATGAGACGAATCCTAAATTTCCTCGGCCTAGATGAACGACCTAGATGATTCTTGAACCATTCATACTAAGAAAACAATACTAAGAAAACATCTACTCAAAATGTAATGTTTATAATTAGTGCAAAATATGAATTATTTGTCTAATGAAAAACTAGACAACACTCAGTTTAGAAAAATATAGGTACCTATACTATTAAAATATGTGAGCGTCTGTCGGTCTGTTTACGGCATTATCTCCTCCGAAATGACGGAAAGAAAGGTGCCCCAAAAAATCGTGGGAAGCCATTTCGATCATTCTTATCGTCGTACGACTTAATAAGCCGATTAAAAACTCCAAAAAAGCTAATTTTCGCACTCATTTTTTCCGAGTGACAATAATGGCGCACGCTGGAGATAAAAATCTGCTTTTGAAAAGTACTTTTAATCAGACACAACTAGCTTGACAAGTTGTTTGCTCGCTTACGAATCGTAGAGTTTGTTAATAAACAATTTTTAAGTTAAAATATAAAATAAAAATAGCATTGGCAGACATTAAATATATTAGGATTCGATTCCAAAAATTTATGGGAAGCCATTTCGACCATTCTCCTTTTTGCACGACTTTAAATCAACCGAGATATTAATTAAAAACTCTCAAAATGCTTATTTTCGCCCTCTTTTTCCGAGTGGCAACAATGACGTGCGCTGGAGATAAAAATCTGCTTATTTCGAAAAGTGTTGCCACTGCTCGCTTTCAAATCGTAGAGTTTGTTAATAAAAATTTAAGTTTTACAAAACATGAAATAAAAAATAGCATCGCCAAACAGTAAATATATTATTATGATATAGTGTCATATTTCGACGTTGAAGAACGCTCGCCATTTCCTGTGACGTCATTGTGTGTCAAAAATGTTTTTTTAATGTCAGCATTTTCAATAAATAGCTGCTGTTGGCAACGTTTTTGCTTCAGGTTAGGATATTTGACTGCCACATTAATTCTTTCATTCGTATTGAGAGAATGTTGTTATATTACGTTAAATTTCAATGACGGCGTTATAAGTATTGTTACGAAAAATTCGGCGGTTGCGCCTGTATGTAAGCTTTCCGGCATAGCACTAGGATTGCCATAAAATAATGTATGGTAGGGTTGCCAGATTGGCGACTTTATCGCCCATTTGGCGACCAATTTGGCAATATCCCATGGTCCAATCGGGAAGCTTCTAGAATAATTTCCTGTCGAGATATTTCTCGAAACGTGTGGAACTTAAAGGAAAGCTATATAAACCCTTGCGTTTCGGAGAGCCGGGTTGTCGCAGATTGTGAACCAGTGTGATTAAGTAGTGTAGTTGTTCACTGCGAGTGCTAAGCTACGCGAGAGTTCTGTGAACGGAAAGCGATCGAGATAGTGCTTTGCCGTGAAGCTACCTTTACAGTGTAGCTTGACAATGTATTGGTGATTGTTCCACGGTGTTTATTATAAGTTTAGTGTTCCCGTGAAGCCACCTTTACAGTTACAGCCTGAAGCTGTGTTGCTGATTGTTTCAGCGTATTTATTGTAGATTTTCGACGCTTTTAAAGATAATTTTGGAACTGTGCTGTAAATAGTGATTCCTGTAAATAAATTGTGCTTTTTATTGTTCTGCATCGTATTTTCATCGGATACTCTCAAATCCACGAACCCGTATAACGCAACAGTATTAACTTGAAGTAGTTTTTGTTTCCTGGTTTGGCAACAAAAAATATTTACGAATTGGTTGTTGTTTGGAAAGGGTGAACTGATTTTATTCATTACTGAGATATTTTTATGCATTTTCATTTCAGGCGCACATAATTATAAATTTTAATTGTACATAATTACATTGTACAGTGGTACATAATTATAAATTCATAACTATGAATTTTGTGTTGGCCCTTGTGCGATAGTATTTATAAAAACTATACAGATGTCATTTAGTAAATGAAGTAGAAGACTGAAGAGGTTAACTAAATTTATTAATTTAACCACAAATGAAGATATGCAGTCTCCATTTAGCGTAAACTTTAACTGAAAACGTCCTTCACATGTCCAGAGACAGAACTTTAATCTACCCTCTTCAGAATATAAATTGCTTAACGTACGAGCACTTATCTTTCGATTTGTAAAATTTGTAATTTTGATTATTCGGGGGGGGGGAGTCAAAAACAGGGGCACATTGCAAATTAGAAATACACTCATGTCCAGAAATTAAGGATAACACAAAATCAGGCAAAGGAAAAGTTAGAAGCAAAACAAATTTGACTTATTTGTAAAGCTTATTTATTAAACAAAAGATAAAGACCAAAAAAAGATGCTATATGTCTGATATTATTAAAAAAATTAGCGATTTTTTCTCCCTGGAGCAAATTAAAAAAAAACCTATTTACAAAATATTACATGGTTGGTATGATTGTTAACACATTGTACGTCTCCCAGACGATGCAATACAGTCCGTACAACGCCTAGGCATGCTGAGTATCAAATTATCGATCTGATCTTGGGGGATATTACACCACTCAAAAAGCAATGCTCTCCAAAGTTCCGGTAGACATGTAGGCGGAGGTTGACGGGCTGCAACTCGTCGGCTAAGCATGTCCCACACGTGCTCTACTGGATTCAAGTCCGGTGAGAATGCTGGCCGGTCCATACGGGGGATATCCTCCGATTGAAGGCATTCGCTTACGATGTTTGCACGGTGAGGACGGGCGTTGTTATCCATAAACACAAATTGTGCGCCCATGGCGCCCCGAAACAAACGTACATGTTGTTCCAGAATGACGTCCCGATAGATTTGACTTGTCATGGTTCCAATTTGAACATGCAATTTTAATTGTAAAAATTGTTTTTTAACCTGTTTTTAATTGTAATTGATGTTTTATATTTTTCTGTATTTTACAATTTTTAATGAAGATGTTTCTGTGTTTTATGTATTTTTGCCTTCTCGCGAAGGGAGAACTGAATTGGTTGAATGAGAAATATATCTCTAATGGAACTCAAGGAAATAAGTTTAAATGAAATGCAGGAAAAAAAATGTGTGTAATTTAACAAGCCGTACAAGGATATCATATGGTGTCCATATCAGATTTTTTAATAAAAAGTCTGGTTTGCCATCAAAGCTCTTTGGTCGTATTAGCAAGAAGTTGTTAGGTTACGTTCCTTGTTAAGGTAAAGTGACTCGAAGGTCATCCGCGTATGGGAAGGGATGCGTTCGTAGATGACTTTTTAAGGGTTTGTTTTTGTTTGGTTTATATGATTATGGCAAAGCCTGGAAGGCAATCTGCCTAAGGGAAGGGATGCATTCGTGCAGGATATTTCTAAGGGAAACTGTATCATATACCCGTTACACATGGGGAAAACCAGGAAATCGACAATGCGGCCAACCCGTTTGCGAGATTCCAACCTCGGACTAAACTACCAGGGTTTAGAGACTTTACCGCTCAGCTGCTGGTAGGCCCGGCTTTTTAAGGGAAACAGACTCTTATCTATGATGCACATGGGAGAAAACACGAAAATTTCCATGCAGCCAACCCTTTCGCTAGGATCCGAAGACGGCTCAAGCTACCACTGTTTAACTACATTTCCGCTAGGCCATTACTGAGTAATAAGAGACGTAGCCGACTTTAAGTTCAAAGAATAGAATTTTTTCATATTCCAGAAGTCCCGTAGAGCTAAGAGCAATTCAGTCTTCTAGGTGAATTTGGAAAATGATTACGTTTCAGTGCATTTTTGTAAAATTCTAATGAAAAGTAGCTTAAAATCATTTAAATACAAAAATATTTTAAAGGAACATATTCAGTGTCCGTATTCTGTTAAGAGACAATACACTTATAAATGCCCCTGTAAAGATTCTAACAAGAGACTAAAGGAATAGTGCCTTGACTCCCAATAACAACTTACGGTTATTATTGGGAGTCAAGACACTCTGTTACCTGGTACTTCCCGTAAAAATGAATAGCAAATTGATATAATCACTAGATACATATGCAAGACTGGAGGAGAAAAAAAGAGGAAGAAAGAAAGCTTTAAGATTACTACGGCCAAAAGAGTTCCCACCGTTCAAGGGGGTTTCAAACGGGATTTGAAAAGTGATACAGACATTCAAAGTCATTCGTGACAAAATACCGTTAGCCATTATTAACATCTTTGCGTTGCTACGCTGCCAAGTAAGAAATGTAAAGAAACTTCGCGCATAAAATATCCGTGCTTGAAGATGGCACGCGATGTTAATGTTAAGGGAACGTTTTGAATCGTTGAGTTTGTTCATCAAAAATTCGTTAAAATTTTACAAAATATTAAATAGATAATAGAACATATTCCGAATTCGGGCTTCTAGATGCCATATTCGAGTGGAGGACTACGTTATTCAAAATTTGATGTCTCTAGGTACCGTTGGTTTTTTTTCGCAATGCGAGAAATGTTCCTCATTATTTAATTTCTTTAAAAATAATGCAGGGCTCTAATATTTGGGGGCAACAATTTGAAAAGTGACTCAGACTTTCATAGCGAACCAACGCAAAACGCCAAAACGAAATTTATAGCCCTTCTGAGCTAAAGCTCTTTGGGCTAAAAAAAACTGGGATTAGTTTTACCGAAATACTTTGTACAGAAAACATGTGTTTGAGTCCAAGCGAAACGATTGAATGCATAATTTGATGAATCCGAACATTCGAGAAGGAGGAATAAGCTCTGTATTAGGCCTCGGGAACCTATGACCAGCGGGCTGCCGAGTGACCCATTTCATAATTTCAAGTGCCCAAATTGAGTTCCGAAAATAAAGTATAATAAAGTATGAAAATAAATTATGAAACCTACACATGAAACGAGCACTTGAAGAATACATAAAAAATAAACCGAAGTATAAATACAGTAACATTTTTGTTTGATTACAAAGTTGCAGTAACAAACATTCATTTTTATTTGCAACATAATTTCACGGAAAAATCGGTGAGTTAGATAACTCTGATCTATAAATACAGAATTTCAAAAATTCGGTTTTTGCGATTTTTAGTCGCATTCGTTTCAACTTATAAGGGCCAGCAAATATTTTTATATATGAAATTTATTTTAAAAAGAGGAGTAACCTCTTAAGTACCGAAATTACAGATGCTTGTATTCATCTTAAGTAAGCCAAACTTGACTAAATTGACGTCACAAGTTCAGCATGAGGGTAGCCATTGATATCGAGGACAAAAATTCATTTTTGTTTTTATAATAATTAGAATTTCAGTTTTAATTTTTAGTTTTAAAGTTCAAAGCGAATTTTAATTATTTTCGAAATAAAATTTATCTGAATTTCATGAACCGCAGCCAAAAACGTTTGCGGACACCTGCCCTATATTTTAATTCACGATACAAAGGAAGAAACCAAAATATACATAGAATTATAACTAAGGTTATAGATTCAACTTTAAAACTACACACAAGCCTAAAAATATACGTATAATTCCAATGAAAGTTACGAATTCAATCTCAAAATTATGTACAGTTCTTGCTAAAAATATAATTTTCCCAGAGTGAAATGCTCTGGGCTAGACTGACGTCTGAAGTAATCAACGCAGAGGCATAAACAACGTTACGTTAGTTGCATGTACCACTTTACGGCGGACTACTGATTTATTTACACAGAAGTGATGAAGTGCCTGAGGATATATCAATTCCATCGACGCGCTGGCAGGCCATTAACCACGTGATAAATAAACGTGACATGGTAAATAAAACCAGAAGCTGAGATTACTAATAGTGACTAGCTTCGGAAACTTACAAGCAGTAGCTGACATCTTCGAAGCTACTTGTATTGGCTCTTCAAGGACATAGACTGAGGTATGCAAACAGCGCTATCTTAAAATGCTTTTTAATTAATTTTATGGAAAAAGTTTTATAAAGAACTTTTTATAAAGAAATATGTGCGATGTATACTTTTTTTTAATCGATTACCACAGTCAGTGGCGTTGTTTAATCTTTTTTTTAGCACAGTGCTCTCACACTCATGCTGCATGGGGGCACGATCTGAAAACGAGCCAGAATTTCCCCCTTTTCTTTTGCAGATTGAAAAATCTTATTAACAAAATATTTTAAATAAATTTTAAATTTAGCTCACTAATTATTTATCAAAACACACATAAAAGAATAATTTAAAATAAAAATAAAAATTTAAAAAAATGCAAAAGGTTTTCAGATTTTAACGGTCAACCAAAGGAGTTTGTTAAGGTTTTTTACGCTCTCGTAGTCTACCAGCCTGCTGTTGCCCTCACTCCTACTAACCTATTTCTTTTTTGTTGTTGTTGTTTTTTAACTTATCACGTGCTCCGCCGTTAGGCACTACAAAGAAAGGGAGGGATGCCCCGTTAAGGTATTTTTAAGGGAAACTGGCTCGTATTCACGTTATACACGGAGAAAACCACGAAAACGGCCATGCAGCTGGCCCGTTCGCCGGGAATGGATCCCCAGACCGAACTACCAGTGTTCAGCGGCTTTTACCGCTCGGGCCGCTGGTGGGCTTTTTGTTGTCGTGTCCATATTACACATAAGAATGGTTGTTAGAGCCTACTCCACAGAGAGGTTGAACTTCTGTTTTCAACCCTGATTTTGAGGGACAACTCCCTGGGAGGGAGGGTCTGGGGATCTCCCACTCCTCTCTCTTTCCACCAAACCACACGAGAGGACTTTCCGCTCGACGCATATTTAAAGTGCCCTCATTCCGCACGGACAGTATACATTTACAAACACCCATGTCTTCTCCGGAATGCGAACCAGGGCCCTTCAGTATCGCAGTAGGCTCCCCTAACCACTACACTGTATGGGCGACCTTTTTTGTTGTTTTTACCTTTATCGTTATGCATCATTTCCTTCCAACTTACATGCAATTCAACAACAGAATTATAAAAATTTTAAAAGCCGCGTAGTAGTATACGTTTAGAATTCTCGATGTAGCATGAATAGCATTGGCATATATTTTCCTTTTTTGTTTTTTACTCTTTTCTCTGTTCATCATATCAATGTTCAATTTTCTTACTAAGATGGCTTTACAAAACTTTGACTTTTTTGTTAACTCTTATACGTTTATTTTATTTATTAAATATCACGTTCACGCCACGTAAAATTCGATTCCACGGCAAAATCAAAAAATAATTTAAAAACTCCATACCTTTAGAATTCCCGATAGACAGTCTCGACTCGAGATAGACAGTCTCGATTCGAGATAGACAGTCTCGAGCGCTGGAGTTAGATAAATATTTTACCTCGTACAGTGTTGCCACAGCTCGCTTTAAAATCCTTGAATTTGTTAATCAAAAATTCGTTAGAGTTTATGAAGTAGACAAAAACAAATTCTAAATTCGAGCTTCCAGGTGCCCATATTCGGGTGGACGACTACGTTATTCAAAATTTAATGTCTCTGGATGTTGATGGTTTTTTACAATGTGAGAAACATACATTCATGCAGATTCTTCAATATTTAATTTCTTTAAGTTATAAAATAGAGCGATAATGTTTGGTGGCAAGAATTTGAAAAGTGAAACGGACATTTATAGTGAACCGACGCAAAATGCCGTTTCGAGACCAATGGCCTTTCTAGGCTAACAATAGTAATAACAATAACAGAGTGAAAAAGAATTCAATTTTTTTTTCTACCTGAAATCTAAAGTTTGCTACATAAGACATTTTTGCCGTTACACTTTGTATTTCAAATAATTGAAAGCTAAATAATTAATTCCTAGAGCGATATTTCTTTTCAATAACTCTAACATGTTTACTTAATCACTAAATACTTTAATTTAAACTAAAAGTAAATAAAATATGAAAACTGCATAAACTGACATGCGACATGCGACGGAGGGCGTGGGCACCACCCCTCTACCAATACGGTTAATCGGTATAGCGCCACGTCCACCTTTATCTATTGCCTAGATACATGTTACATAAGAACATACGGTGGCTTTAGATAGACTGTGCAGAAGATACATATATAGTCAGATGCCTAAATACATGTTGCGTAGGAACATGGGGTGCATGGGGTGACGTACACATACTTATGAACATAGAATATATAGGTGCAAAATAAGTTACATGTTACAGGATGTTGAGAGATATATGATACAAGATGCTGTGGTTACAGAAATACGCAGATGCCAAGATACATAATACGAGGGGCAGAGTGTTATAAGTGCCAGGATACATGGTAGATGGTGCGAAATAAGATGCGTGATACAGGATTATGCGGGATATATGTTACAATGTGCAGAAGATACGAAAATTGGCAGGTGCCAAAATGCATGATACGTAGAACATAAGGTGAAATAGATACGTAAGGTGACAAATATAAGGACATGCATAAGGTGACATACACATACTTAAAAACAGAAGGTTCAAAATAGGTTACATATTAAAGGATGATAGGATGTTGCACGATATATGATACAAGGTGCAGAATATACTAATATAGAAAGATACCAAGATGCAGGATACGTAATACATATTAAAGGATGATACGAGATATATGAAACATATTACAGGAGCATAAACTGACAGAGAAAATTCACCAACTTGGGCAAAATTTGAGAATAAATAACAACAACCTAATCTCTTTTCTTATTTGCTAAATTTTTCTTCGACGCATGAACAAAAATACATATATTTGTATGTAAATAATTCTTTATTCCTTACTACAGCTTGGTGGCGTTTCGATTCTGATAAAGTTTGTAATCTCAGACAGAAATTACTAGAATTTATCTTCGTCACGGATTGTAGATGCTCATCGGCCAGTCCGGCTCTTTTCTCATTTGCTAAATTTTGCTTCGACGCATGAACAAAAATACATATATTTGTACGTAAATAATTCTTTATTCCCTACTACAGCTTGATGACATTTCGATTCTGATAAAATTTGTAATCTCAGACAGAAATTACTAGAATTTATCTTCATCACGGATTGTAGATGTTCATCGGCCAGTCTGGCTCTTTTCTCATTAATTTTCAACATTGAAAAACAGTGTTCACATCTAACATATTCGCAAACAAAGCGGTTATTCGTAGTGCAAAAATTCGTAACCAAATTTATTTATTTTTGGACAAATAACAACAAAAGTTAATATGATCTTAAATTATCTGAGTAATATTTATATCGCACTCTTAATTAATTAGCTCCATTTATATATTTTCTGGTGCATTATTCATGTTAATTTTTAATGGAAAGAAAAATAATGTAAACTCGGACATCAAATATCTTTAAATCAATCAACAGCATAATTGAAATGCCATTGCGGGCGGCAGCATAAAATTGCTTAGGGCCTCCAATTTCAGACAACAATTCTAGCATTTAAACACACAAAAATGCAGTATTGTTTATTAAGCACTTCTTCATATTTTGCAGCCAACACAGCTGGAACAACTAAATATCACATTATAATATTCCAGATGTAGAAAATGCACATGGTATTCAAATGTAAAATGAACTTTAATTTTAAGTAGTAAGACCTGAATTGATGGCATTCATTTTGCTGTAAATACACTGCTCGACATTGAAAATGCAACACCAAGAAGGACGGTCAGAAAGTCATGAAATTTGGAAAACACACGGAGACACCAAGCAGCAATAAGTGATCTTTATTTCAAAATGATAGTCAGAATAGTCAGTCGCATCCCACACATGTTCGATTGGTGACAGGTCAGGAGAGTACGGTGGCCAGGGAAACATCTGTACACCTTGCAGAGCATGTTGGCAGATGCGAGCACTGTGTGGTCGGGCGTTATCCTGCTGAAAAATTGAATTAGGCAGCCCCTGAAGGTAGGGGATTGCCACTGGCCGCAGTACATTACCCAAGTATCGTTGGG
>KK116736.1:397190-414973 GCA_000611955.2 Stegodyphus mimosarum | reverse complement strand
GCCACTTGGATAGTCTTAAGATGTAGTGGGATGATGCCCGCTAGAACGCATAAAGCATTTGACGAGGTCGTACAGAACGCCCTCGTCATCGCAAGTGCAAATGGGCGTTGAATACTTTGTAAGAGTCTTGATTTTCTTCCCTGCATTGGTTCTGCCCAAACAGGGGCGGCATAGGTAACTATCTTCTCTATCACTGTGCTGTAGAGAATTTTAAGGATATGGGGGTTAGTACCCCATTTAAGGCCCTGCATTTGTCTGAATTTCTTTGCTATTATTGTTGTTCTGCGTTTTAATTCCATTAGGTGGTTCATCCAGTTGAGTTTCTCATCAAATGTTAGTCCAAGATACTTTAGGGTGGATTGTATTTTAACTCGATTATTATTGATCCGAATGCATGGTCTTCTGGCAAGTGAGCCGCCTTTCTTTGGAATCAAGAGTATTTGCGATTTCTGTTCAGATATTTTTAATTTGAGTGCTGTGCATGAGCGATGAAATTGCGCACATGTTTCATTGGCGTTACGCTGCAGCTCTTCTCTGGTGCGGCCCTTAATTATGAACGCCGCATCATCGGCGTAGGCATAAATCTGCGAGTGATCCGGCCAGTCCTGACGTAGAATACTGTTAAAGGTAAGATTCCAGAGGTCAGGACCAGCACATGACCCTTGTGGGCATCCTCTGTTTTGTTGTTTGCTGATGACACCACCATTATGTACATAAATTAGGCTTCGTTCATCTAGGTAATTGTGAAAGACTCGACATAAGTTGTTTGGGCACTTGGCCTCCAGTAGTGCTCCCTTGATCGCTGGCCACCACAGTGTATCGAAAGCGTTTTGTAAGTCTATGCTGATGAATGCACTGTGGTAGCCGTTGTCGCGTGGTGCAGCGTTCCACAGTTACTGCCGGTTTAGATCTGTCTCCACGTCGACGCCACACACGTATGCGGCGAACTGTCACTGGATAAACAGAAGCGTGACTCATCTGAGAACACGACGTTTCGCCGTTCTGTCATCCACATCGCTCCAGCCCGGCACCATTCTAAACGTTGGCGTCTATGCTGTGGGGTCAACGGCAGTCTTCTTAACGGACGCCGTGAGTGCAGGCCACGTTCAACCAGTCGACGAGAAATGGTTCTGGTCGACACGGGAACATCCAGAGTATCTTGCATATGCCGCAAAATCGCGTTACAAGTGACTTGTGGGACCGCCACAGCTTGTCGGCGGATGCCTCGATCCACGCGTGCTGACGTCACTCTGGCTGCACCTGCACCCCTCCTTCTTCCCATATTTCCTTGTTCCAACCATGTTCGCCATAGCCGATGCACCGTGCTCGCATCCATGTGGGTATCAGCTGTGATTTGACGTAAAGACCAACCCGCCCTTTTCAGTCCGATCACCATATCCCTCGTAATCGTCTGGAAGTGCCTTCGTTGACGGCGGCCTGGCATTCTCTCCTATTACAACTATCCTCTGGGACAAAAACCAACTTTCTTCGGTAATTCGTCTGGCAGAAATAATGACACGAATATTGCCCATTCTGTACGTTCCTTTTCTTATGTCTTATTTCACGTGCGTCGCAGAGCCTCGCATTTTACATCATTCGCATAACTCAGTGACGTGCGTCTACTCTAAAATCTGCATAAATTTCTGACCACTCTTACTTGGTGTTACATTTTCAATGTCGAGCAGTGTACTAATAAATGGAAAGGTAAGCGGCAGTATGTGCTAAATCCCGCCCCCGTTCTAAATTGAAACACACGTTTCTAACTACAAATCTCAAGCGGAAGCAATGTGAAAGTTGAGGGCGGATAATACAAAGATTAGAAATTTATATGTGTCGTCTCCCACAGGTCGCTGTGTTCGAACAGTTGTGAGGTGCGAGATGCCAGGTTCTGACATTGCAGAAGAATTAATTTATTCACTTACGGCTCCACTTGACATTACAAGAATCATAATATCACAGCCAATGTCCACGAATTTTAGCGATCTGCACTGTGGCTGTCACCAAACACTCTCGATTTCAGGGAAGCTGACCACCAATCATCCTGTTGTTTCTTTGATATAGCTTCAACAATAACGAATCGTAAGAAATAAAATACAAACGAAAAAATATGAGGGGGTGACTAATTCAGTCCGCAATCTGTTTTAGGTTTCGGTTTATTTATCTGATTACGGCGCAAAGCACTATAAGGCTATCTCAGCAACATTACTGCTCGGCCGCTGGTGGGCCCGCAATCTGTTTTAGACCGGGCACGAACTCGGAATGCTCTTAAACTCTCGACTAGAGAGACTCTTGAAGTTAGCAGGATCCTCACATAATGAAGACAATAACCTACAATAATCACTTCTACGCCTTCAACGATGTGAGATATTGTAAAGGAACTTGTCACATATTTATATTAAATATGTTTTTGTTCTATATGCAGTAAGTTACGCGTGACTTTAACAAGCGCAGCAAACACCAGTTACCACATAAAGTCGGGCCATCAAAATAGCGTACCGACATCAACCCTTGGTCAACAAAGCACAAAATGTGGTCATGATCGTTTCGTTTCATAATAGAAACTCGATCCTCATGCATTGAATTCCTTTACCCATACATACACATTTCAAGAGCATCTGGACTAATGCCCCATTGATCTGAAAATATTTAAAAGCAGCATATATTTAGAATTTCCAATAGAGAGCTTCTCACACTACAGATAAAAATATTTTACCCCATATAATGTGTTAGCACCGCTCGCTTTAAAATCATTGAGTTTTTTAAAAGCTTAAAAAATATGAAATAGATAGTAAAATAAATTGGAAATTCAAGATTCGGGCTTCCAGGAGCCCATTTTCGGGTGGAGAATTACGTTATTCAAAATTTGATGGCTCTAGGTATCGTTGTTTTTTCACAATGCGAGAAACATTCATACATTCGTGTAGAGTCTTTATTATCTGATTTCTTTAAATATGACACAGAGCGATAATATTTAGTGGCAGCAATTTGAAAAGTGAAACGGACATTTATAGTGAACCGACGCAAAATGCAGTTCTTCTGGCTTAATCATAGATAACGTCATTATACGAAAATATTGAACATTTTAAATTAGATAGATCATGAATTAAATGCATTTTATCATCATTTTATTTATTTTAAGTCAATGCGAATCGAAAGTAAGAAACAAATATTCTTAAGAACGGCATCTATTGCTTTCAAGTAGCTTAATTTGAAAGTCAAATATACTACTCGACATTGAAAATGCAAGACCAGAAAGGAGTGGTCAGAAATTTATGCAAATTTTAGAGTAGACGCACGTGAAGTAAGATATAAGGGAAGGAACGTGTAGAATAGGCAGTATTTGTGTCGTTATTTCTGCCAGACGAATTATCGAAGAAAGTTGGTTTTTGTCCCGGAGGATACGTATAATAGGAGAGAATGCCAGGCCGCCGTCAACGAAGGCCCTTCCAGCAGATAGACGATTTTACGAGGGGTATGGTGATCGGACTGAGAAGGGCGGGTTGGTCCTTACGTCAAATTGCAGCTGATACCCACATGGATGCGAGCACGGTGCATCGGCTATGGCGAACATGGTTGGAATAAGGGAAAATGGGAAGAAGGAGGGTTCCAGGTGCAGCCACAGTGACATCAGCACGCGTGGATCGACGCATCTGCCGACAAGCTGTGGCGGTCCCTCAAGTCACTTGTACCGCGATTCTGCAGTATGTGCAAGATACCCTAGATGTTCCCGTGTCGACGAGAACCATTTCCTGTCGATTGATTCAGCGTGGCCTGCACTCACAGCGTCCGTTAAGAAGACTGCCATTGACCCCTCAGCAAAGACGCCAAATTTTAAAATGTTGCCGGACTGGAGCGATGCGGATGACAGAATGGCGAAACGTCGTGTTCTCAGATGAGTCACGTTTCTGTTTATCCAGTGACAGTTGCCGCATACGTGTGTGGAGTCGACGTGGAGACAAATCTGATCCGGCAGTAACTGTGGAACGCCCCATAACGCGACAACGTGGCATAATGGTTTGGGGCGCTATTGCCTACAATTCCAGGTCACCTCTAGTTCGTATTCAGAGCACTATGACTGCCCAACGATACTTGGATAATGTACTGCGGCCGGTGGAAATCCCCTAACTTCAGGGGCTGCCTAATGCAATTTGTCAGCAGGATAACGCCCGATCACACAGTGCTCGCATCTACCAACATGCTCTGCAATGTATACAGATGCTTCCCTGGCCACCGTATTCTCCTGACCTGTCACCAATCGTACATGTGTGGGATGTGATGAGACGCCGTTTGCAGACTCTGCCCTTGCCTCGTTCAGAAGACGAACTGTAGCAAATAGTTGAAAGGGAATGGAGAGATATCCCTCAGGACACCATTCGCATTCTTATTGACTTTATGCCTAGACATGTTTCTTCGTGCATTGCTGTCCGCGGTGGTCCTACATCCTACTGAGCCGACACCGTTCTCGATCTGTATTCTGACTATCATTTTGAAATAAAGATTACTTATTGCTGCTTGCTGTATCTGTCTTTTTTTCAAATTTCATCACTTTCTGACCACTCCTTCTTGGTGTTGCATTTTCAATGTCGAGCACAGTGTATCTTACATTTTCCCGAATAGCAACAGAGTCGAATAAAAAGTTTTTTTAGACGCATTTTTAGAATTCGACGCAAAATCCCCTTTCGAGATTACTAGCCCCTAGTAAAACTTCTATCAGTTTTTGATAAAAAGAAGTTAAATATTGCAATTAAATTAATTGCCACCCAAAATAAATAAATAAAAAAATAAAAAATTAAATAAATAAATAAATAAAAACAATTCTGAAAGCTTTCAGATTTTACAGTACGCCCAAAGGGGCGTTTTCTTAACATTTTGTGTGTTACCTTTATTTCTTAAATATAGCACACTTCGCACTTAAACCAGCAGTAATGTCGCAAAGTAATTTTAAAATGAGCATATACTTAAAATTTCCGATACACAATCCCGCGCGCTGGAGACAAAATGTTTTTTTCCCCGTAGAATGTTGCCATTCCTTGCTTTGAAATCGTTCAGCTTGTTAATAAAAAAGTCTTTAATGTCTGACAGAATATGAAATAGACAATAAAACAAATTCCAAATTCAGACTTTCAGATGACCATATTCGGTGAAGGGTTACGTTATTCAAAATTTGATGGCCCCAGATACCGTTGTTTTATCCCATTGCGAGAAACATACATACATTTATGCAAATTCTTCATTATTTAATTTCTTTAAATCGAATACAGGGCTGTAATATGGCTAATGGTTGGCTTTGCTGACAGGGGGGGCAGGGGCTGCGCCCTTTTTCAGACAGGGCTGTAATATTTGGTGGCAATAATTTGAAAAGTGAATGAATGCAGAAATCGAATCAACGCCAAATGCCAAAACGAAATTAATAGCCTTTCTGGGCTAACGCCCTTTGGGTGAATATAATAAAAAGTGTACTACTACCGGTAATTAGAAAAATCTTGAAAGATAACATGACATTAACGAATTAAATCATTAACTGATCAACGGATTTTGCAATTTCAACCGTTTTTGCTAACGATGCCATTCGACAGAATAGAACTTTTGTATTTAAGATCAATACTTCAGCTCCCTCTCTTTTTTTCGGGGAAGGGAACAAGGTTAAAAATAAGGAATAAAAGAACAGTAAGTCATTTTCGAATAAGTAATAGAATGATATGCTTGACCTTTTCACAATTTTTTCCGCCTTAGAATTACGAGTCCATATTTAACGGGCATCAGTTATTAATTTTTACGAACTGGTAACTAAAGCGTTTTTGCCAGAAGTTAAACAGAAAGAAATTTTCGTTCACTTCTATACTGTCTCAAATTATAATACAGCGATTTAGAATCAATTTTGATTTATAGAAATCCTCTGTGCGACCATGTTGCCTGTTGCTTAATTTGGACTATGTTTTAGCTTTTAAATTAGCTTTTGATTACAAGATCTAATACCAAATAAGTTCTCTCGAGTTCAAATCAACAGCACGTGCTAAAATGTAAATAATGTGATAAATGCAAATAATAATTAATAATGTTATGGGAGAATCAGGAAGTCCAGATCTCTACTTGATAGATGCCAGAAACAAGCGCTAAAAATCGTTACATTTAAAAAGAGTTAAACTATGCGCGTGACAAATGATTTAATAGTTCTTGGTATAACAAATCGTAATCGATAAAGCCAACGATCGTATAAAGATTAAAGGCAAAAACTTCTTAAGACGAGATCAATGTATAAATGCTGCTAATATTTCATAATCTAACATCGACCCAAAATACATAAATAATATGAAGTATAATTCGTTTCCCCACTTTTAAGATATTGAACCTATTTCTCCATCGCAATTATTATACGTAATGAAAACAATTTTTGTGAAGTCACAGAAAGTCTTAAAAGTTTTCTGTTTTATAGAAGTACATACACAGTCCAGTCAGATTAATGTGACCATCTGTCAAAAGCCAGAATAACCACCTTTCGCAGAGCGGACTGCTGCGAGACGTGCAGGAAGAGAGTCACATAGGTCCCTGAAGGTGTTCTCTGGGATGTTGAGCCATGCCGACTCTAATGCCGTGGCCAGCTGCGCTAGATTACGCGGTTGAGGATCCATGGCGCGAACAACTCGATGAGATGGTCGCCTCAGATGCTCGATTGGGTTTAAGTCAGGTGAGTTTGCTGGCCAGGGGAGGACGGTAAACTCATCCTGGTGCTCTTCGAACCACGCACGTACACTGGCAGCTGTATGGCACCTCGCATTGTCCTGCTGGAAGATGCCATCATCCTGAGGAAAAACAATGCGCATGTAGGGGTGAACATGGTCCGCAAGGACAGATGCGTACTTGTATTGATCCATTGTGCCTTCCACAATGATCAGTGAACCTAGAGAATGCCAGGAAAACATTCCCCAGACCATAATGCTCCCGCCTCCAGCTTGGACCGTTCCGGCAATGGTTGCAGGGTGGTTCCTTTCAGAGGTTTCACGCCTTATACGCCAACGTCCATCTGTCCGATGGAGCATAAAACGCGATTCATCCGAAAACGCAACCTGTCGCCACTCAGTGGACGTCCAGCTGCTGTACTGGCGTGCAAATTCTAGCCTTCGCCGTCGATGAACAGCAGTCAGCATAGGTGCACGAACCAGGCGTCTGCTTCGGAGGCCCAGACGCAGCAATGTTCGCTGAATAGTACTTTGGGAGACACTTTTGGTAGCCCCTTGGTTCATTTTGGTGGTCAGTTGCTCAACGGTAGCCCGTCTATCTGCCCGAACGCATCTCCGCAACCGTCGTTCGCCTCTGTCATCTATGGCCCGTGGTGCACCACATTTGCCACGTCGCTGATTTTGGACAGTCCCATTTTGCCATGCACGGTACACTTTTACCACGGCGGCACGCGAACAGTTCACAAACTCAGCCGTTTCGGAAATGCTTCCACCCTTGGCCCGAAAGCCAATGATCATGCCCTTTTGGAAGTCGGATAAATCGCTTCGTTTCTGCATTACGCCAACGATTGAAATGTTTTCCGAAGCCCTCACACACCCTTTATATACGCTCAACTGCACTGTGCTGCCACCTGCCTTCTGTGATTGGTTATTTAACTCTGATATGGAAAGTACGTGGTGGTCACATTAATGTGACTGGACTGTGTATATATCTCGCGTAATTCAAAAATGTTCAGGCGTAGAACGTTGAAAGTTTATATGTTACGCTGAAACACCGAAATCTGGAGAATATCGACTTTCACCGGTGAATGTCAACATTCACATAGTCACACTTTAGTTCTAGTCACAACGAAATATTTGCCAAATATTCTTATTTCTGACTTACACCGGTGAATGTCGACATTCACCATGTACTAATGATGAATGTTGAATATATGAGAATATTATATTTTCTTCTCCGTAATTCAGTCGCGAAAAAACACACAAGTACTTAAAACACACAATACATTCAAAATGAGAAAGGAAAATAATAGAAGTTAAAAAACTTCCTAAATTATAAAGTACGTAGTAAATGAGAAAATAAAATAATAGTAATAAAAAACTTACTAAATTATGTGATTCAAATCTGATTAATTGCAACAACGTAAACTATTATGAGACTTTGAATTGCACCAGAGGCCCTCGCTTTTACAACTGCATTTATGGGAAACAGCCAGTCGCCTCTCTTTTCGACCCACACCTGTGATTGTCGACATACACCGGTGAGCGTCCGAATGTACAAGAATGCAATGTTATATTCGATCTTTCACCGACGTATTTGGTGAATCTTGACATTCTCCGGTGAAAGTCGACATTCTGCGGTGAAAGTCGACATTCTCCAATTTCGGTCTTTCACAGTAACATAGTATATATAAGACCGCTATAACATCTAGTTGTGCACTGCATTTGGCAAGACCAAATATTCATATACCGCAACCCTTACCCGGCTTAAAAGTCGTCATCCGGCCTTTATTTTTGCAATCGTTGGTAACAGACATATACTTCCAATTACAGAGTGTTTTAAATGACGAAAATATTCATGTTTGGGTTATGCAAATTAAAAAAAAAATTTCAACAAATAACGAAATCTAATTTTAATGCGATCTAGATGTTTCTATATTTATATCTGGCAAAGATTTATGATCGTTATGAAAAAATAAAATTATAACAAGTTTAACTCCCATACGATAGAAACTGACCGAAATATTTAATTTTGAAATTTGCAACTTTTGATGTCATTTTCAACTTGCTCCGAGGGATCGATTAATTAAATTAGAATGATTCGAGGAAATAAGTTTGGATAAAGTGCAGCAAAAAAGTGTGTATAATTTAATAGGCCGTACAAGGAAGTCACGTGGTGACCACATCAGATTTTTTTCTCTAGGAAACTACTGTGTTTCTCTTTATTTTTCAGATTAACTATATGTTTGTGGTAGCTTTTCCAGTAGTGGGCTCTAGTCGTTTATAGGCATTGGTCACTACTAACGCCAGAAGAAGTGGTCTCTTTATGATGAAAGCGCCTAACAAGTGGGTCATCGTTGCCTCCTATGAAGGGATGGACAAATTATCCCTATGCCTTCTCCGAGATTCGAACCCAAGTCCTTCAACACGACAGTCAGAGTGACTAAAACCTAGAAGTCTATATAAGACGGAAAAATAAATAAATGTTATTAGGGCCGCTACAAAGAGTTTGTAAAGGTTCAATGGTAAATATCTTTGTCTAGATTTAAATGTGAAGGCTAAATTTCTGCTGAAGATTCTACCACCCCTAGAATTTTTTAATTATATACATTTTAGAGTATGAATATAATCTTTGTGTCACTCGCACATGTATTCAATTTTAATTTTATCAATAACAATTTTTTATTAATGCGAATTATCGGAAATTCTGTTTGTATAGTCACTAGGAATCGATGCAACGAAAGCGAAAAATGTGCAATGCCTTCGTCGGGATTCCAACTCTAGACCTCCGGGAATACGCGTCGAGTGTGCTTCCACTTACACCACATGCATGCAGAAAGGAGGGAGAAAGAACCTTATACTTTTTTCTTAATTGATAAACTGTTCGGTAGGAAAGAGCACGTTTTAACATTACTTCTGAGTAACCGAGCTGGTAAGACTGCTGAATAGCAGCTGGGCCTAGGTTCGATTCCTGGCGAAAGCGGGGATTCGTGTATCATTTTCATAATTCCCCTCCCTATCCTGTAACGTGAGTTTCAGACAGCTCCTTTGAAAGATTCTCACGAAGACATTCCTTCCTTAAGGAAATAGCCAACAGGCATTGTGTCATAATCGATTAAACATAACGTAGCTTCAATGAAGAAAATTCTTGACTACGATTCAGTCAGTGAAAGAATTATTCCATAACTTCGGAATACAATGGGGCCTTGATTAGCGAATGTAATCCGTTCAAGAATGGCGTGCGGCCCAAACGGGGTAGTGTTTAGTGACGCTGACTGCCGTTCCGAATGGCCCGAGTTCGAATCTCGGAGATGACATGGACATTCGTAAATGTATAATATCTGTGCAGCAAGGGGACACTATATATTTACAAACATCCATGCCTTCTCTGAGATTCAGAGCAGCGAGCCGAAAGTCTTCTCAAGAAGTTGGTGATAGGGGAAAAGAAGTAGGAGGCCCTCGGACTCGTCCCCCCCGAGGTACTCTCCATCAAAATTGGGGATCGAACTGATCAAAGTCGCAGTGTCACCTGTAGGGTGTTCAAGGCTCTTGCCAACGACAGGGCAATCTTGCTCTCCTTGCCACGATGTATATATATCATGTGCTTGTTTCGATGTTACTCTCTGACAAATGAGATAAGTCACAACAACACAACACAGAATGGCGTGCGAGGCGGTATTTCCCATAAATTATTATGGGAGTTATTTATTTTCAAACCCATTCCAAAATCAGGGGACATTATTAAAAAGTTTCATAAAAGTCTCCACTAATGATGAAAAATGTTGCTAGTAATTTACTAACTTATTAGTTACCAAAATATTTACATGACAAAATACATTACAAAATATCACATTTTGAAATTTCTCAGCTTTTGTTTTTATACATATTGTTTCCAATTTTGTATATTAGGATATTAGTATAATTTTAGTGCAATTATATGTGAATTGTTGTATTTTTCTGTATAATGTAACATGAAACAAATCGAGAGACAGAATCTATGCCGGAGAAGTAAGAATAGAGAGGCAAGTCTGTTTAACATTAAGTAAATTTGCACATCGGTAATTTGGCGAGATATCGCCAAGCTGGCAACGGTTTTGGGGACTAATTTCGTAGCCAAATTTGGTGAGAAATCGCCAAAAGTCAGTGTGGTCCGGTCTCTGTATCACAGTAATAAGTATCATAATTAAAAAAATATTATTAATCATTGTAATAGCTGTAACCGTAATTCCATCCGCATATTGCCTTCCAGTAATTTCGAGAAGCAGAAAGTACTAGAAATATCTCGACAGTCGGCTGAAAACTATATAAAGCTGGTGAAAGCATCTGCTCTCAGTTGTTATTGTCTGTTAGCTTAGCGTGAGTTTCCAGTTCGCTCTTAAGCTGGACTTTGTATTCCGTTGTCTTTAACGTTTATAGTAGTTTGAAGTGTAATTATTGATCGCACTCTGCGATATTGAATTGCGTTCGCACTCTGCGAAGAGTTGTACAACTATTTTTATAGAAAGTTCCAGATCTCTGAAGTGTTTATTTTGATAAAATAAGTTATATCAACCTATCATCGAAGCTTTGTGCATTCAATTTATTGCCAACCCGTACTATTGCAACAATATATATACAATATACACATATATATGCATATGTATCTGTATATTATATTTATTAATTACAACAAAACAGGCATTAACCTTTTCATTATAATATACACACAAAATATAAAATACCTGTCTTTCAAATATTAAATTAATAAGAGCATAACATGATAACAACATTTCTGGACTGCGTCATTTCTAGATTAATCTATGCCACGAAGCTTGCGTAACGCTGATGATGTAGTATTTGGGAGCCTAAACTCTGAGAACTGAAACCTTTCTAATTTCAAACCAAAACCTTCCTTTTCATGTGCTTCCATATTGGATAACTACGCATTTTAGCTTCTCTCTGTGTGCTGCTTTTACGTAATTTCGCTGGTCTCCCTTCCTGTCACAAAAGTATCAAAAATGTAAATGATCTGTAAATAGGCACGATTCGAGTGTTAAGTGATTGTGGCCACAAATATCAGTTGGAAATAAAAATGGACTTAAAACCGCCTCGATTGACAATTTTCTTAATCTTTACGAATCCTGCATTCTAAGTATTTATTAACTATCTTCGCAATCAGTAGTTTTACGCTTCTACGTCTTAGTGCTCCTACATCAATACTTTTCTAAAATTTGCTTTTATTACATACATATATACATATCTATAATATATTATAGATATGTATAGAGAGAGATTGGTACAACACTAAAGGTACTATAAACGACCCCACAATTTTAAATACACTCATCACATTTTAAATAACAGAAGATTTAAATAATAATTTATCACAGACTAAACGAAGAGACGAGTTACTCAAGCAGGATCAATCGTAGAAAGAGATGTGCATTAAGTAGCTGGAGTATTATAAACTCAGCTCCTTGTTTCAGCCTCGATTCGTGATTGGACAACAGCTCATTGCCAAGTAAGTTAAAAATTTGCTAATAAATTTTCCTTCATATTTGATATCTTAAATATACGTACGGTTTATTATGAACTTGCCAACGCCTTAAGTTCTACTCGTGCTACACTTTTATGTGTTTTTACAAACATTTATGTTTTAAAACTGATTTATATACCTAATGGTTTCGAGCTTATCTTATCTAGGTATGTTACATCTGACATCACTAATAAAATAAATACTTGAATTTTTATTTAAAATATATTAAACTGAATTTATTTAAGCGTTTTGTTAAAATTTCCTTTTGCCCGTCCTTAGAATTTGATATTTTTTGTAATTTTCTAATATTTGACATGAGCCAAAAATTGTTGTTACATCAGAAACCATTTCTATTTTTAAATTTAAAACGTTCATGCAGAAAAGCATTATTTAGAAATAAGAAATTTTTTCAATGTTTAAAAAAAACGTAGTGTCACATATCTGGGAAATGTTCCTATGCGTGATCAGCAAATTTGTGTATGGGTAATAAATAACAGGTGTTTTCCAACAGACTTTTCTCAAAGCATTAAATTATATCGAATACACAAGCTACGCTTTATAAAGAAATCCACAACGTCCGTCCTCTGTCCGCTTGCAAATAACTTAACGCATGAGGCAGGCAAAGTAAATAAACAACTCATCTTCACCGTTAACCGCCCGTTACTCACGCCGAGAACAACACGGAAATCGTCTGGAAACAAACAATAAAAACGGCACAGAACCTTGACATCTGTGATCGTGTTTCCAAAGGGTCTAAAGAAAAAAGAAATTCGCTTGATTTGTATTCAGTTTAAACGGTTTAAATAGTAAACTATACCGCCAGCGACATTTAATCTTAGCAATATAATAAAAAAGGAAAATAGTTATGGCCCTGATGTCTAATTTAGCGTATATATGGAACATCCCATATCAAATTTGATAACAGCGATTCAGTTTCCTTGGTTGCTTTCATCTAGTTGAAACACATTGAGTTTTATCTTATAATTTGTAGCTTTTCATTCAGTTATCTATTTGTCAGATGCTCCGTTAATTTTTCTTAACACTTCCGCAGGAATATTTCGACTAGAGGCAAGCAATTTAACATTTTCAGAACGTGACTCATATTTCCAGTTTGTTTCAAAACGCTTTTCTCCGAAAATGAGTTCTAAGTAAATATTAACAGCTGCCAAATTCCGATTAACCGAGGGCGGATTAACCGGCTCCAGTCTTTCTTTCTTCCCCTTTTTTTTAAGGTGAGGTAAAATTACGATCACAAACCATTGGCGTAAATACTAATATAGCATTGGCGTAAATACACAGTATAAATAAATAGTTTACTGTTAACAGAAGATAAAAATGAGTTGTACAACAATAATTAAAATGACTGATGTTATATTACAACGAACGGTGGTGCTTTTATCCGCAATAGTACATAAATTAACTATACATAAGTACGCAATCCAGAATATATAAGCATTACATGATAAAAAAGCAAAATATTCTAACCAGCTCTTTACGCGAGTTTCATCTCAATGGTGCTGTTAAATTATGCTACAAATATAGTTCTTAAATGTCATTTGTAGCTTAGTTTCGATTGTAATGGCATTTATTCTTAAACTATTCGCAGTGCGTTCTTTTTGTTTAATATACTGATTTACATTAGCTTCTAAAAGTTAAGCACGCAATGTAATTTAGAAATTTTCGTAAGCGCAGTTGAGTTCGAGTGGCTAAAAATCGCTGCTGATGCAAGTGGCTGTATGCAAATATCATATATTTCAGTAAATCACAACTGCTAGTCTGAACATGCATTGGCGCTAGTAGCTGTGCTCTTTCAAGGTTGAGAAGGATCGGATTTCCGGAACCGACCATTTTATGGGAGGAGACCCAGGGTTTGATCTAGACCTTCTGAGAGTTGGTATAGCTACAAGGCAGTAACGCGCATCACTTAGCCTCTCCTTTCCCTATCCAACATAGGCTTCCTCCTATCCCCGCTGATAACCAAGTTCGCCTGGGCTAGGTATGTTCGGATAACCATCTCTGGGGATCGACTGAGACTGACCATCCCAATGTATTGGCTAGATCAATATCTAGACAGCCTCAACTGCAGGGGTAAATAAACTGCCTTCATAGGACTAGAGTCACCGCTTATTTGGTAGTAGTTTCAGGCTCGGCAGGAACCGCACTAGCACTGTCTTGTCTGCCCCTTGGTTGCGGGGCGTTACATTGATAGGTAGCGCAACTTGTCCTTGGAGGATGGGCTCCCCTTGGTCAATACCTGACAAATGGACGATGTCTAACTATGTGATTACGTGTTTATTCGGTGGATGCGTTGCCGTCCTCCACTTTACCCAGCGTTTTTAAGTGTGCATGTGAAGCATTTTAAAACTTGGTTTGACCGGTGAGATGGCGCCTCCTCGGATGTCTTGAAGAGGCTGAGGCATTTTTAACCATGTATGCCTGCCGGGTCTGGAAGCCTCTTTTTCTGGTGTTCTCTCCGAGCATATACTAATTAGGCAGCCGTTGAAATTGCCAACATTCTGAAGGTTTGAAGAGGTTTATTGAAATGCTGACATTATAAAGTGTTTACAATTTTCATAGGACAATTTTTGATGATACTAGTATTTCTACACATGAAAGAAGATGAATGCCAGATATAGATAGCTAGCGTGCTGTCAGAAATCGCTTTTTTCATTAGCATTGATTAACTGGCAATTTCCCGACGGTGGAAACAATTCCGAACAAGCCAAACAGCTGTCCGAAGACCTGTGCCTGATCCACCAAGGGTTACCATATATTCTGCAGATCGGTATACTGCTAAATTAGGCAAACAGAATCGGCAAGTAACCTGTACAACTTTCATCCATTGTTGCAGCATCATGTGGTAAGCTAGTATTTAACAGCAACGATCGCCGATGGCTTCATAGGAAGGGACTGCAGGCGCGAGTAGAAGCCTTTCTGTTCAACTAACAATCCAATCCAGAAAGGCAATATTAAAGTGGCTTCATCAACATCTCAAATGGACTATCTCAATCTACACAATGTCCTGTTTAAGGGCAAATCCAGATTTGCCCTGGAATCAGATGGCAAGTGTGAAAGGCTCTAGAGAGAACGATTCACAAGAAATCAGGCCCATAGCATCATCGAACATCATGCATTCAGATGTGGCATCACGATGGTGTGGGTTGGAATTTCAATAGAATATCACGTTAAGCTGGAAAACGTTGACTGCCACACGGGTTTGTAAGAAAATTTCCTTTAAGCCACGAGCGCTGTTATGCCATGCATCAATTGTTTCCTATCGTCGGAGTTTAGAACCTCAAAAACGAAACATTTTGGGACATGCATTCAGTTCAAAATCTTTCCTAAAGAATGAAGTATCTAAGAAAGCGCGTGAGATTTGAAAATTATTTCTTCTTTTCCAAGTATTTTTTCTTTAGTGACAAACAGTTGAAATTTTTTTTGTCTTAAAATTATTGACCCAACTTTTGCAATGTCTAAAAGAAAAATGAAAGAGAAATTTTTAAGTGAATCACATAGTAGTGACGAAGAAACCTGTTGCTAGGTTTACAAAAATATGAATACTAGAGATGAGGAACAGTTGATGTTTTTCAGAAAGATAATTATAAACAAAATTACATCTTTAGATTCTGATTCGAATACTGATAAATGCAGTGAAAATAAATGTGATGTGGATACTACTGATCATATTTTGCAAGAACTGGTTGTTTAGAAAGAAATAAAAGTTGATACCGATGTAAGCACAATTGAATTTAGTGAACGAAATAAATTTAGCTATCAGCAACAATCATTTTTTCAAATGCCTACTTTACCTCGTAAGTACCCAAAAAATTGTCACCCCAAATATGGATGACGCGGCCTAATCAGAATTTTTGCCGTCGCTCAAAGTATTAAAGACGATTCTGCAACGGCTGGGAGGTATCCAGATGAAGTCCTACACACAACTGTGAGACTTCTTTATAGCAAGTAGTACTGATTTAACATAAGGACCACTTAATGGTCCTTATGGATGATAATGCCTGTCCTCATCGAGCAAACATCCTGAAGAGTGAGGGCATTTTTTGTAATCCCTCTGAAAATCTTTGGAATGCTCTCGGGTAAGCTGTGTCTACCTGAGGCCATCCCAATGATGCCCTAGGTTAGAGACAGCATATCCGAGGCTTCTCCTTCTCCAGCTATTCTCAAGATAGCTGAAAACTGCCCTAATGAAGTAATGGCACTTGATATGATTCTGCAAAGTTTATCACCTCACGGAAAGCATTTGCAATCGCTGCAAAGTTTGTACGAAGGATTGTGAATGGCCATACGTCTTATTAAAGTAAATTTTGTTTATTTGTTTTAGCTTCCCAAATTTGATGCCAGCACATACTCTACGAAAATAAAAAATTTTCTTCATCTTTTCACATAATACGTGTTTTCTTTCATGCATAAACACATTTGCTACTTTCATAAATAATAAAATTAAGAAAAAAACTCATTTGAAAGATTTCAGACTCCAGTGGTGCCTATTCACCAACAATAAATTAAAATTCACATGCTTCTTCCAAAATTCCATCCGGTCATCCACTGCACCGGGATTTCCTGTCAATTACGCAGCATTTCTTTTTCGGCCTTAATTAAAAAGTGAATTCGTGTATTCTCTAATCAAGCTCTTCTAATATTAAATTATCTATAACAAAATAAGTTATAATTATTAAAAGATGCTTCTAATGCCATGTATTACATAAGTTGTATGGAAGGGTTTAGTTCTTAACACCTTTTATTTCATTTTTGCATTTTTTTTAAATCCAAAAGGTCTTTGTCCCTGAAGGGCTATTGTTTTCCTTCCGCGATTTTGCGTTGAATCACCATAAACGGCCGTATCACGTTCAAATCGTTGCCACCAAAAGTTATCGCCTTGTATCATATTTAAAGAAATTAAATAATGAAGAATCTGCATAAATGTATATATATTTCTCCAAATGTGATAAAACAAAGGTACACAACGGTACCTAGAGCCATCCAATTTTGAATAACGTACGTTTTCACCCGAACATGCACATCTAGAAACCCAAATTTGGAATTTGTTTTATTATCTATTCCATATTTTAGAAAACGTAAACGAATTTTTGATGAACAAACTCAACGATTTAAAACTTTTAATCTCCAGCGCGCGAGACTGTGTATCGGAAATTCTAAAGATATGCTTATTTTAAATTATTTTGCAATATTGCTGTTGAACTGAATTTTATGGTTTAAGTGCGAAGAACATGATATTTGATAAATATAGGTAACACACAAAACGTAAAAACATGCCCATTGGGCGTAATTTAAAATCTGAAACTTTTCTTTTTTTTAATAATTTGTAATGATATATCTTTATTGGAGTATACGAATGTGATATGGAGTTCCTAAGCTGCAATTTTGGGGATGATTTTAGCCTAAATTGGCTAAAACGTAACTGGCTCAAAAATTTAAAAACTTAATTGGCTTAAAAGTTTAAAAAGAAATTGACATTAACCGAATGGTTAATTTTTTAATATCGCAATAAATTAAGTTTTTTAATCTCACAATTATTTTTAATATTATTATTAATTCATTATTGTTATTATAAT
>KK116736.1:363273-392956 GCA_000611955.2 Stegodyphus mimosarum | reverse complement strand
CCCTACAACCAGCCTCTCGAGAGGACTTTCTACTGACCACATATTTTAAATGCCCCCATGCAGCACAGACACTGTACATTTCCAAACATCTATGCCTTCTCCAGGATTTGAACCCGGGCCCTTCAGTATAGCAGTAGGCCTCCTCACTGGTCAAGGGCCTTTCCCTTCATATCTCTGCCGCTTTGGCTTAAGAAAGGATAGCAGCTGTGAATGAGGGGAGGAGGGTCATCCAGACCATTTTGTGTTCTCCTGCCCGCACACAGCGCTTAACAGCCTCAAGCAGCCAGGAGCCAGCTGGCCAAATTCTTTCCAGAATCTACAAAGAGAGTTGTCCAGCGGAAACTGAAAACAGTAATTGACTACTGAATTAGCAATTATTCTTCTGACTCTCGAAGATAGTAGCCATAAAGTACAAACTTGTGCCGTATCTAGCACACATTAGGTTCTGCCAATGCCATTTCTTAGCACAGTGTCTTAGAATTAGACATCTCCCCTTTAGTATGGCATTAACTATTCCTGAATTGGCACATTTATTAACCTGAAGACAGATTACTTGCGCTGCAAAACATAGCAGGATGTACATTGGAACTACATACGCTAGTTCAGTATGTCAGCAACACAGTATGTAATATGTCAGTTCAATATGTAATTTTGTATTTATACAGAGTCAGGTTTTCATATACAAATTTTGTACTGTATGTGAATGCTGTACTGTATCTGTATATGTTAATATCTTTTTTTATAGTACCTAACCTTTACTAAGGATAGTATGCTTCATGTAAAATTTAACTATCTTGATAAAGTATATGTATAGATATATATATATATGAATATGCATGATAGTATGTATACTTTTACTTGCTTCGGAATATATATGTATACATGTGTGTATATATCTGTATTTGTGATGGTATTTATATATATATATATTTTGATTATACCGTTCTTCAAGTGCCTTGTATGCATAGATATATTTCTTTTTTGCATTTAATTATTGTCGTCTGCTCTGCCGGGGCGGCCCAGGGCTGCGGCCTGGCAGCTAGTGGTTAACTCCCGCTGAGTTGATAACCAATTCTGCATGGATATATCAAGTATACCTGGGTCGGAAGCCAACTGAGTGGTTTATCTCCTCTAACCTATGGATGTTTGTGATGCAAGGTAAACCTTTGATCATATGACATATCAAAAAAGCTGGAACAAACGGTTAATTTCTTGCTTATTTAGAAATTTGACGTTTTGCAAAGACTGCTGTGTATGTGGATTTAAAAAGGTAGGGAAATTTAAAACCTAAAATTGATTAGCATAAGATAAATAAGTATTACAATCTTTATCCCCCCCCAAAAAAAAAGTTAAAGGCTCAAAATATCTGCTAAGAATTTTCCTAGTCTGCTTTGAGTTTTTAAAATGTAATCGTTGTACATGTACGACAATCCAAAAGCGGATGCCATCAAAACAGCATTTTTTTCCTTTAATCTTCAATGGTTTCCATATTAATTGCAATGCTTAAATATTTCCACATGACTGATGAGTTAAAGATCTGCGAAACGCGATGCGCATGTGAGGACAAGCGAAATAAAAACCATAGGTCAAATTACAAGTAATCCAAAATTATTAACAGATACATTATACGCATATGTAAGAAAATAAACGGGAGACGCTGAAATATATTCCCCTTTATGATTCGTTTCAAAAGCATTTCTTATAATAAGAAGGTTAAATTATGCTTCGTGGATCAAGTTAATTGCAACTCACAAAGCTGATATCCGATGATAACCACAATAGTCCTAGTTTCTTGTAGTTCAAACAGGAAGTCGTACTCGAGGCAAACGTAATTTAAGATTTTGATACTGTTTGCATTCGTAAATCATATATCAGTCGTTAGCTGTTGTTAGATCATTCTTAGACTTTATGCTTCACAATACAGAACGTTCATTTCCTACTCCGAAATACATGGTTGTAAACATCCTATATGATAGTTAAATTATAGGTTATTCATTGCCTTGCAACAAGATGCTGAATAGCAATAGGAAACGTAAGCTCATAGATGTGACTGGGAAGAATTATTTGTTAAATTGTAAACATTGTCTAAATAAAAGCGTATTTAATAATCTCAGACACACCACATATTAAAAAAAAATCTCATGTGAACAACATATGATTCTTGTACGGCCTATTAAATTATACACACTTGTTGTTGCACTTCATTAATACTTATTTTCTCGAATTATTCTAACTTAATTAATCCCCATGCCGCACAGACACTATACGTTTACAAACATCCATGTTTTCTCCCGGATTCGAACCCGAGCCCTTCATTACAACACGCTCAGAGTCCCTAACCACTATCACGGTCGCATCGGTCCGGTCGCACAGCTTTCATTTACTTCATTCATTTAGAGTAGGGAGGGGAAAAAAAGACATAATAAAACCTGCTTGCATAGCCTATGCATAGCAGCATAAAAGTATGAGCACCTGTTACGGTTGTTTTGACAAGTGTGTAACTTATATTCACAAGGTTACGTCCTCTTTTTATGGAGGGCACCTTTGAAAAGGTTTCTGCCTTTTCGAACGGTGCCGACTTGCATAACGATGCTGGCATCTTTATGAAGTAGTCCCCTTGTTGCGGTCTGCATAATTGCCATGGTAAGATATGAATTTTTAAAATGTTTCACGGCATCATGCATAACTCCATAAATTGATTGGATATAAAACCTTTATAAGTACATTTTCAGTATATTAAAATAAAAAAATTACCATTTTATATCATCGCTCACGGCACCATATATATATATATATAAATCTGATGTATACACCACATGACTTCCTTGCAGGGAATATTGAATTATACGCATTTTGCATTTCATTTAATCGTATTGGATTGAATTAAATCTACTTCATCGATAGTGCATAACCCACAATAGAATAAATGCACTCTTTAAAATTCACTGCATTTGTTTACCACAGCGACACCCTGGTGCTAGGTTCACTTAACAGCGTTAAATCTCATTCATTTCATAACTCAGAATGCACAAAAATTATGTATATCATCTGAAGAATTATCTAATCGTTGCCACATATTCTATTCAAATACTATGATAAATCTAAAACGACGTATTAAAGAAATTAAAGAAAAAAAAAAACTTTATTTTTCACAGACAATTCAGTATTTCTCAATCAATTAATTCAGTTCTCCCTTCGCGACAAGGTAAAAATACATAAAAACTCAAAATATCTATATTAAAAATTACGAAGTAAATCTTAAACACTTATTTCCTCGAATAAATTCCAGAATGGAATAAGCATGATTTAATTCCCAATAATAAAACAAGGCGTTATCTTTGTGGTTGTGAAGCTTAGTTTCTCTAGATTGCCAACAAATCCACTATTCTCCTAAGTTTCAAATGTAAACAAATATGGCCGCCATGGAAAAAATGATCAGGCTTAGCCGCACTTAAACAACTTTTAAATTGTTGATAATTCTAAAATTATTGCATGCAGGTTAACTAAAGGCATAAAAACCTTAACTGGAAGATAAGAACAACATAACTCAATCATTTTTAAAGCAAAAAATGCGCAATTTACCGACATATAAGAATAGAAAAACTGAACTTATTGAGCTGAGTAACAGAGTGGATATATATATATGTACATGCACATATTTATGTACGTTTGGTGTGGCCGATTGCAACCAAAATATAAGGTACTCGTTTGCATGTTCTAGTAGTCCTATATACAAAATTTCAACGTTCTGAGGCCACTCGTTTTTGAGTTATACGAGATAAATACATATGTACGTAAGTACGCACAGACGCCACGAAAAAATCACTTCAGAATCCATTTTAAATCAGTTTTATAATTTTTTTTTTGGGGGGGGGGGAAGAGTCCTTTATTCTGTCCTTACGTTCAGATATCACACAAAAACATCGTTAAATTACATTCGATAGCGGTCAACATGAATATTTTCGTTGAAATATGATACCCGAAATTTTTCGTGATTACAATACTTCCTTCGTACAAGGAAGTAAAAATATACGTTACGATTACGTAATATATTAAACTGATTATTACGAGAATTATATATTATATATTATCTGCAATGCACAACTAGAATCGAAAAGTACTGTGAGAGGAGTACAGGCTAACACATGGTAAGAAGATGGAAATATCGAGGGGGGGCAGAGAATCATAACATTAGAATATCTAGAAAATGATAATACAGTCAAATGCCAAAAATCCGCCGACCTGAAATCCGCACTGAATCTCAAAATATAAACATCGAATTTATAGGTTCCAGAAACCGCAGAATGGAGAATGAAATACCGAAGAAAAAAATATTTATCAAATAATTATGTCAGAATTACCGAATAATAATGATTCTGTGATTATAAAGATCTTAGCGCAGAAGAGGTTTTCAGTATGGATGATGTGCTCAGATGAGCCTACACTGGCAAATCAGATAACTGATGATGAAATCATTGGCTCTGTTTTGAACTCGCCACAGCAAGAAAACGATTCCGACACCGATACAGATAATGAATTTGATAGGAGTGAGAAAATATCTTTTAATGAGGGTTTGGAACATGGTGAAAAACACCTAAAATATTTAGAACAACAGAGCTGTGTCACAGAGCAAGAGATTATGACCCTGTAGAATTTTAAAAAAAAAAGAAAAAAACTTACTCTGGAGCACCTAAAGTTTTAAAACAAACCTTTATCAGGAAAATGTTTGAAAGAAGTAAAAAAAAAATGAAATACTTTATGCTTTATTAGTATCCCTTATTTTTACACATCTCTATTGTATATATATATATATATTATTTTATTACATGCATTAAATTATTATAAATATATAATTTAATGCATGTAATAAAATAATGTAATAATGTATATTATTGTACATAATAATTTAAGTAAATGTGTCTAATATGCCTTATTTATTTTGCACTTTTAGTCTGAATATTATGATTTGGCTTTTCTGTCCTGAAATCTGCAAAATCCTAAAATCCGCACAACCTCTGGTCCCAAGCATTGCGGATTTCTGGACTTCTACTGGATTAATAATCAATTTTCAAATATTCAATTCTTATATAACAATTTGTTATAGTTCTGAAAGAAACTTTACTAAAAAAATTATAACAGTTTTTTTAAAGTCATTCGATACTGAAAAATTGCAATTGATATATACACATGCCATCACAATTTCGGCATTATTCCATTTAAAAACAATTTGAATTATTAATTCTCTTAAAGCTGTTGGTTGCCATGAAAAATTGAAATTCTTGTATGGCATGCAAACAACTTCAAATTTTATAATACTTATTTTATCTTCTTCCTTACACCCTCACATACACCTAATACGCTTAAGTGCTATTGGCGAGACGAGCATTTTTCAAATTTCTCCGGCAGCCCTCCTGATCTTCTGAACTCGACAATAACAGCAAGGCCAAAAGAATTTAATCAACACGAAGAAGATTGTGGCCTACCTACCAAACACCTGCCGTCCAGACATACTCCCAGGGGGCAAGGGGTGCCATCGGACACCTTTCCGAAGCCATAGACCAGCTTCTCCTTCTTGGCCTCGCAGCGCAGTTCGCACGGGTTAGGACCTGATGAAAAGAAGATAAGATCAAGGAAAACATTCCATTGCCCCTCCACATTTAATACATTAAAGCATACACAATATTCAATTTGCAATCGAGATTGCTTAATGGGCAGTCATTGCGCTGCAATTACAATTTATGAAATCTTTCTCCGTTTGGGTTTTCTCAAAAAGAATCATGATATCATAAACAGGATATGTGGGGGTGTGTATGCATATATATTTAATAATATCAGGGAAAATTAGCTAGTATTTTTAGGTAGTGATATAAGACATCTGTAATCATAAGGAATTATATGTTCTTAGTTTTCTTTTTCAAAGCAATTTTAGATTTTTAAAGTCTAAAAAGGATGCAAAATCCAATGTCAGCACATAGTAAAATAACGACTTTTGCATTTAACCACTAATATAAAAATATCACGAAATTGAAATTCTTAGCAGGAAATATATTTAACTAATTACAGAAAATAAAAAGACTTTGATAAAATGTTTTAGAGACCATGTACCTTGAATATATAATGATATACAACCTGAAAAAGCACAAATCCTTTTTTAAAATATTTTTATCAAATAAAATGAACGGTCTTATAATGTCTTCGAATTTAATTAAGAGTTTATGGCTAAATAACTAAAAACGTTATTTGCTTAACGTCCGTTGAATAATGAGCATAAATACACAGCTTCTTTACTACTGGAATACTTTACTACTATATAGAAATAGTAATACATTTATACAATTTATACAATTTTCAGACGATTTTGCTTTCCTATAAAAAATTGTCTGGTTGGAAATTTCTTTTTAACTTCCACTACATTTTTTAAAGTACAAATTATCGTCTGCTACTTGACAGTTTTCTTTTCGCAAAAAATGGGGCGTTTAAAGAAGCAATGGATGGAAGTCTATGTTTGTGCTCTTTCCGGAAGAAAATTATTCATATCTAGTTATTCAAAAACTCTGTGAAAGCCATGTTTTTTACTTTTTTTTTGTCTAAAGCTACGATAGGTAATATTGTCAACAAGAAAGGAAAAGAAGATCAAAGTTTGTCTCAAGCGGAAACGTTGTTCCAAACGCAAATCCAAGGAAACAAAGGAACATTTCGAATTTTGCAAAGGTAAGATCTTTAATGTTAAAAGAAAACCCCCCAAGACAGCTGCAAAATCATTAAAATGCTCAGTGTCAACTGTAAACAAAGTGATTAATGCTGGCATGAATTTTAAGAAAGTAAAAAAAAAAACATAATATGCCTCGTCTTTTTCCACGACATATCGCCGAACGCACTGCAGAATACTTTATGAGAAACATTTATCCGGACAAAAATGTAAAAAATGTTGTCACTATAGATGAATCTTGGGTGTATTTGAATAACTGCGATAAAAAGAGGTTCATTTATTATCATCAAAGGGAAGAAAAAAGTCTGAAAACAGGGTTCAAAGAATCTAAATAGTAAGTTTTTCAAAGAGATTTTTGATTGTTGCTAGTTAAATAAATAAAGAGAGTGGAGAAAAATGTTGATATCAACTCCACGTATTATCAAGAACATATTTTAAATCTAGTTTTCAAATATAAAATTCCTTCTTTTTACCCACAATGCCATCAATTAGTAGAACTACATCAAGGCAAACCTAGCACCACACGCCAAAATCCACTGTTTATTTTCTGGAAAAATGAAAAAGAAATGAGGCCATACCTTTCACTCATATCCCTTCTAATCTCCTGATGCATCTCCCATTGATTTTTGCGCATTTGGACTTTTAAAAATTGAATTGCCTAAACGTCTATCTACAACACTCCTTGCAAAAAATATCTCCTCCGATACTACAAAAGGCTCCATTGTCTTGGAAATTACAGTGTAGAAAGATAGTGAAGAATAAGGGTTATCAAATAGAACAATTACAACGCATAACTTTTATGTAAAATATTTCTGTAAATACAATGAAAATCGTCTAAAATATGTGTGACAAGCCTCTGGATAACATTTATTTATGTGCAGTATTATCTATTCAGATTAAAAAACCATTTTACTTCTGATTAAGAACAATTGAACTCAATTTAAAATTAATTAAATACCTATTTTGAATAAAATTCTATCTAGCATATCATTATCTGATTCTATACACATTTAATAGCTATTTATTCTAATATCCTGTAATATCTCGGCGAAAGAACAATGTTTAACATAAATGTTTACAAATTAGCCTAAGAAAATTTTTTATCGTGTTAAAATCTTGGCGTTTGATAACTAGTCCATAATGAATCGCCTTTCTTCTGAACTACTGTTCGCATTATCCTGTTAGAAATCCACTCTTACGCGTCTAATAACTCCCTGAATGGTATTACATGCTCATAGAGCATAAACTGATAACATGCGATACATATTGTATCAAATTTTCACGTCATTGCAGTTGTGACCATGTCAAATTTGCCAAATTGCCCATATTATCACTAACAGTATTCCATGGTGTTGACCGCTCAACATTTGTTTTTTTCAGCTGAGTAATCTATTCGTTTCACACTTCTCTAACCTTAATCTTGCAGTTTTCATCTACCTTCATCTTCAGCTTTATCGTGCTCTTGCAGCAAATGTTTTGGCCTTTATTTTAAATTATTTATTCAGCCTTAGAAATTGGTAAATTTAGCATGGGATACTTACAGGCCATTCAAAGGGCAATGAACCTTGATGGCACATATTTTATTGTTGTTATTATTTAAATGGAACAGTTAGGTTGCTAGAGTAACACTGTTTTTGTATGTCTTCCATTTAATATGGATTTCTTTACAATCCTTTTATTTTTACTGCAATCAAGCGTTTAATTTTGTTTTGTTTTTTGTATTTTGCGCAGCATAAACAGATTTGTTAACATTTATCATTTTCCAGCAAGATTTCTTCTTTTTAAGTTAAAACACAGACACTACACACTTCTTCCGCTTTAAATTGTATAGGACTTGATATTTCAATGCAGCAGACGCTGAACTGGTAGAATTTGCCCATAATAGATCCTAAATTTCTATGACATGATTTACTGATGTAAACATAAACTTGCATGTAAGTATTTTACCGATCCCCCCCCCTTTTTTCTCCAGTTCCGTTGATTTTAATTTTGCATTTCTAAATCCATAAGTTTTTAGATACAATGCATTCATAACTTATTACTGAATACCTCTGTTTATTAGAAAGTAATGCTAGTAAAAACTACTCAGAAAATGAAATAATTATATGAGGCATATTTATAATCTATTTATAGGTTGTATTAACCTATAAAATTTGTGTTTATTATAAGTGATTGCAACTGATTAAAAGATAATGTTGAATTTATAATAAAATTTAATAACTTTAAAAAGTAGAGTAGAGTAATTAAAAAAATAAGAGTGCCTTAAATTTCTAAATTGATTATTTTATTTCTAAATACACTTAAGATCAAATTCTAGCAAGATACACTATAGTACTGGAAGTTTAGATATATTTTTGTAACAGCATAATTGATCAATAAACAAATATTTGAGTAAAACGAAGTATAATCTCATACAAAACTGGAATGTTCAATATTTACAAAAAATATTAAACATTAGAGTAATAAACATATTAAAATTTACAAAATATACATTAAATGTTAAAACTGTTGAAAATATATTAAAATTTACAAAAAAAAAAACTATTGTCTAGAAATTACAATTTCAAGACATTTTAACAATAGATAAAAAAATTAAACACAAAAATTAAAATAATTTTTAAAGTTATCGGTATGGATATAGTCTATAAAAAGCATATAAAGATATAGCATATAAAAATATAAAAGTACAAGAAGAAAATTAATTACCAAAACAGATTTCAAAACTTTATTTGTTACTATTTGCTCATGATGAAAAAAGAAGTCAGTCAGTCTAGTAAAGAATTTTGATTATAAAATTGCAAGGGAGATACAGATATATGTTTTATTTTTTAAATATACTGTGCTAACTTAAAAAATCAGTTCAGAAGCTTGTGAAATGCGACTTATATTGCAGTTATCCTTATTTAAAGCTTTAACAGTTGCAATAAAAAAAGTACACAAAAGAAAATTAATTACCATAAACTAATTACCAAAACAGATTTCAAAGCTTTATTTGTTACTATTTGCTCATCATAAAAAAAAGTCAGTCAGTCTAGTAAAGAATTTTGATTATAAAATTGCAAGGGAGATACAGATATATGTTTTATTTTTTAAATATACTGTGCTAACTTAAAAAATCAATTCAGAAGCTTGTGAAATGCGACTTATATTGCAGTTATCCTTATTTAAAGCTTTAACAAATTCAATAAAAAAGTACAAGAAGAAAATTAATTTCTATAAACTAATTGCCAAACTGATTTCAAAACTTTGGTTGTTACTAATTGCTCATCATAAAAACAAATATCAGACTGTCAGAGTAAAGACGTCTGGTTAGAAAATTCCAAAGGAAATACATAGAGGTGTTTTATTTGTTAAATATATTATAATAACTTCCAAAACAAGTTCATATCAAAATAATTACATTGTAATCATTTTAATCTAATCCCATTTGTTTTCCTGTAAGACTGAAGAAACTGTCTTCAAAATACAAACTTTAATCTTTGATTAAAGTTTTTGCCTTTTTCTGATTTTCTTATTATTTTAATTTTAACATTATAAAGGTATGTGTTTATAATAATTTGTGAATTAATTTACAATTAATATGAAATTTTTTATCAAGATTATTTTCAAAATCAAGGAACTGTTACCATAAAATAAAAGTAGTATTGTATTATCCTTAATGGAATTACATTAAAATGATAATTTACATGCTTTACCTCCACCGGTAGGAGCCCAAGTTGTTACTTTTCGGCCAGCAACAACACGGTTGTTATACTGCGAGCACTGCAGTTCTCTTAAATCTGGAGAATTTGGCGGGCATTTCTGTAATAAATAAATAAATACATGAAAGCGATTCATTACACTTTCAGTAAAATTATAGATTTTCATTATTTCTGAATCCGTGTAAATAATACTAAAATATAAACCTACGATCATTGAACAATTAATATCACAGATGTAAGAAAAGAATAACAAACTCAATTTGAAAAAAAAATATTCTTAAAAAATTTTAAAAATTAAAATCTAAAGACCTTTAGATTTTATATTACGCCCAAATGGGCGATTTTTTCACAGACATTCAAAGTCATTCGGAGCAAAATAACGCTAGACATTGTAATGTCTTTCCATTGCTACGCTTCCAACATAATATCACTATGAAATATAACGAGAACTCGCGCATAAAATATCCGTGCTTACACATGCACGCGATTTTAATGTTAATGGAACGCGTAGAAATCATTAAGTTTGTTAATCGAAAATTCGTTAACTTTTTACAAAATATGAAGGAGATAATAAAACAAATTCCAAATTTGGGCTTCCAGATGCCCATATTCGAGTGGAGGACTGTGTTATTCAAAATCTGATGTCTCTAGATACCGTTGTTTTTTCACAATGCGAGAAACATACATACATTCACGCAGATTCTTTATTATTTATTTTCTTTAAATAGAATGCAGGGCTCTAATATTTGGTGGCAACAATTTGAAAAATGATTCAGACTTTTATAGTGAAGCAATGCAAAACGCCAAAACGAAATTCCCTGATAGTTTTCAGATTTTATATTACGCCTAAAGGGGCGTTTTTGAACGTTTTGTGCGTTACCTTTATTTATTAAATGTCATATTCTTCTCACGTAAACCGTAAAATTCAGTTCAATAACAATATCACAAAATAATTTTAAAATAGCATATCTTTAGAATTTCCGATACTCAGTCTTGTGCGCTGGAGATAAAAATGTTTTTTTTTTTCTTACAGTGTTGCCGTTGCTTGCTTCGAAATTGCTGAGTTTGTTAATCAAACATTCGTTTAAATTTTACAAAATATGAAATAGGTAATAAAACAAATTCCAAGTTTCGGCTTCCAGATGCCCATATTTGAGTGGAGGACTCCGTTATTCAAAATCTGATGTCTGTAGGTACCGCTGTTTTTTCAGCAAATATTCTGTTTATATTTTCTTCATCTGGAAAAAGAGCCCCGAAAATGAGAATCAAGTCCCAAATACCTCACACAGCCTGTTCGTTTGAAATCAGTGCCCAGCTATGGATGGAAAATGAAAATGTTTAAACTATATAATTTATAGAACGAACAGTGGTAGTCATAGATCTAGTCATAGAAACGAACTATGGTATAAAAAATGCAGAAAATTTGAATACTTTTTTGTAACTCTTAATTATATTATATTAACAAAACGAGCTCTACAATTTCATCTCATTCATTTTCCTCCAGGGTTATATTTATAAGAGTTAATTGTATTATTCCGTGTAATAATTTAGTTTGACGAAGACTGCTTTGGTAATTGACTTGATTATAAGAAAAATCAATGCTATAAAAACGTAATTAATGTAATGACAGAAATATGCTTCCCAAAAATTAAATTTTTTTTGTTCCCAAGCTGCTGATTGTTTTCCTACGTAAACTATAATTGATTAATTACATCAAATGATAGCTAAACAAATTAACTGTTTGGTGTAAATTTTCATACTCGTATTTTTCTGAGTGCAAGTGTACTCTCAATAAATGTAAAAAACATTTATGATAGAAATCCAGTTACCCCGATTTAGAATCAGGAGTTCATGCTATATGGATAGTTAGTTATCCGAATTTCTTACTGTTCTTTCTAGGCCAAGCAAAACTAACTAGGATCCTTGCTTATTTAGTTAGGTGTTTTAAACCATTTTTATAGCTTGAAATGAAACAAAAATTGCATTATTCAGGGCATATTTTAAGAAGGTATATAGAATCTCCGTGTTCTTTTTGGTAGCATACAAGGTGGACTCTACGTAGAAGACGAAGTAGCGAATTCTCGCTATGTCTTTGAAGAATAATTGCTGTAGAAGAAATTATTCTTTAAAAATATAGCGAGAATACGGTAAATAACCTTTATTTTAACTAAAATAAACAGATGCACGCACTTAATGCTCACAATTCACCACCACTTGTGGCTAACTCAAATTAACAGAAAATAGAAATGCAACAAATCGCTAATAAATTTAGAGGGTTCACGACTGACTCCTTAGCTTAATCGGCTGCACATAGCGAAGCCGAGCCTAGGAATATCAGTATAACTGAAAAGGTGTCTAACAATGACCAGCATAAACATCGGAACCAACTCCGCTACTACCTTTTCGAACTCCTGAAAAACAGCTTAAATACTGCTTCTGAAACGCGCTTAGATTACCTACGTCATTACAAATTTACATTCCGGCAGAAAACACTGAAATCAAGAGTGAAAGAAAAGGAAAACAAAACAAAACAAAAAAAAGATTTTAAATTACGTCTAAAGGGGCGTTTTTTAACATTTTGTGTGTTACCTTTATTTATTAAATATCATTTTCTTCGCACTTAAACCATAAAATTCAGTTTAAGAGGTAGATCGCAAAATAATTTTAAAATGAGCATATCTTTAGAATTTCCGATACACAGTCTCACGCGCTGGAGATAAAAATGTTTTTTCTGTACACCGTTGCCATTGTTCGCTTTGAAATCCTCGAGTTTGTTAAATTGTTTTAAGTTTTCGTTTAGTTTTGCAAAATATGAAATCGATAATAAAAACAAATTCCAAATTTCAAATTTGGGCTTCTAGATGCCCATATTCTCAGGAGGATTACGTTATTCAGAATTAGATGGCTCTAGGTACCGTTGTTTTATCACAATGCGAGAAATACACATACATTTATGCAGATTCTTCATTATTTAATTTCTTTAAATATAATACAGGCAATAATATTTGGTGGTAACAATTTGAAAAGTGAATCAACGCAAAATGCCAAAGCGAAATTAATAGTCCTTCTGGACGAATTGCATCTTTGGAGTAAAAATAATTGGTTAGAATAAAATAAAAGCCTTACAGCTATTAAATTAATTTTTATAAATATCTAATGTAGGTATATCAGAGTACAATGTTAAAAAAATATGCTGTTTAAAAGTATTGGAACAGCATTTATGTAGACTTATTTTTCGTTTACCACAAGAATCAATCTTTACCCATCTTCGTAAAGCCTTGGTGAACTTAGCCCCCACTGTGGCTGAGTATCATGTTCAACAAAAGATTTCTATCCACACGTCCATCGGTCTTTTAAATTGGATAACAGATATTCCGACAAACATCTATGAAAGAACCACAGACTTATACCATAGGACTTCAGCTCTTTCGAAGAGTCCACAAACGCTAAACGTGTCAAAGACTTGGCCATGTCACCAACACATGCAAAGTACCGCTTGAATGTGTAACATATGATAAATATCACTCACAAACAACTGAAATGTAGCAACGCCTTGTTCTATCAATTTCAGTGATTCCAAGAAAATGTGAGGAATTGAGATTAGAGTTGCGCATGATGCATGTGCAGGAACATGCTCAACCTACAAAGCTGCAGTCAGTCACTTGAAGGAAGCAGCACAAATACATGTGATGTTAATAACAACACAAGACACCAAATGAGTTCTTTTGTATTCCGTTCACCAGGAAAATCTACTAAAATGTCAAGATGCAACTGCCAATGCGGCATAAATAATTTTAATAATAAAATAACTACATGGAGATCTCCTTCAAGTAAACTGCAATCGTAACGGAAAACTCGAAAGCATGAGTTCACTTAAAGTGTTTCGAAATACTGTCACAACAGCGGAGATGTAATAGCTTACTCTTCTACAGAGATCAATATACAGTAACTGTAGATTAGGTCTTTTGTTATCTCAAACACCGCCAGCACACCTTTTCACTTGTGCCAATATATCACTGTATTTGAAGCATTATGACGCATTGTTATGCCCCGTGATGTATTTCGATATTATTGCATTATATTCCTTTTGTATTATGTACTGCTGCATTATGTTGTATACTGTTACAGTTACAGTTACATGTTGTATACTGCATAATTTTTTCCTACTCTATACTAGTAATTAAAGTTTTGCATTCAAAGCATTAAATAATATGCTGCATTATGTTTGTCTTTCTTTGCCGCACCATATGTACGAGTCATAATTCTATTGTACACTGAGAAAAAAAAGAGAGAGAGATTTCTACATCTCCCGTTCTACTGGGCCGATTGACGAAATTCAGATTGCGCTTTTCATGGTCTTGAAAGAGCGACTTAGTATATATATATATATAGCATTGTCCTAACATAGATACTTTGATACAAATCCGACTTTTTTTAAATAACATACCATTTTTTTCCATATTTTACGACTTAAATTATGCGTAGATATAAAATTTTGTAATGCTTTGTGAGATATTTACGGAGAAATATAAAAATTTATCTTGGCGGATTTTTTTCAGTTTGCGCCAAGAATTATTCACTCGGCGAACTTCTTAACTTCTAGCAACCTAGTTTCCTTTCCTTTTTTTCATTGTACACGACGGAAAAAAGGTCACATTCATAACTTTCAAATAATTCTAATAAAGTACGTAAATCCCATTTGGCGTTGTTATTACTTGTAACGAATATGCCAAATTTCAAAATACGCCAATATGTAAATTGACGTATATCTTACGAAATTTTGAATAAAAAAACTCAAATTTTTTGCAAGTGTGCCTATAAATACATCTACTTTAAGACGATGATAAAAATTTTATAGGTTACAATACAAAGCCATTTTGGATAAATTTATAAAAATTGCTATAAGATACAAAATTTAAAAATAATTCGTAAAAAATGGGTATATTATATTTAGATTAAGCCCAAATTTCGAATTCTGGAAGAAGATCAAATTTAATTAACATTGAGAAGCTAAAGTTTTGAGAACTAATTTTTAAAAACTACTCCTGAGATTTTTACGAAACTTAGCACTTTGGCATAATTTGAGTCGTAGAATCGAAATATAGAAAAAAAATTCTCATGTCATTTCAGAAAAAGGTCCGATTTTGTGTCAAAATACCTGTATTATAACAATAGTATATATAAATCTAATACATATTCTAAGTCGCACTTTCGAGACATGTAAAACGCAAGTTGAATTTCGTCAGTGGCCCAGTAGAACGGAATATATAGAACTGTCCATCCCCCTTTTTTTTCGCAGTGTACGGTGGTTTCCAAAAGTTACGTATGCGACAGTACAATCAACAAAAGTGAGACCCTAAAGTTTTGATCAACATTATATTGCACACGAAGTCATCAAATCTAAGATCTAAAGGCGGCACATTTGAGTCATTAACTAAGTGACTTTTAAAGCCAAAAACAAAAAACATTTACAGTAATAAGTTACGTGACCGACAAGGACTTTCACAAACATTTTACAGCAATTCCCCTTGGTTTCAATAAGACTATCAACCATCGCATATGCTAGGAATAACCATTCCTCTATTGGAGGGCTTCTCAACTTTATGACATTGGTTGCAAGACGTAAATATGCAGAGACAGCCTACTTGTGAGCATTCCAAAGATTTTGAATGGAATCGAAGCAGAGAGATTACAGCGACCACTCCATGCAAGAAATGCCTTCACTCTCTAGACATTCGTTTACGATAGTGGTTCGATGGGGAGAACGGTGATCTACAAACTGATGACCATTCAACGTAAGCCCACATCGATGGTTTTAAATTTTAAATTTAGATGATACGATGTGCTGACGAGAAGATTAATTCTGATTAATCAAATTTATCGGATACATAGTAATTTTGACAGCACTGATGATGTTAATGGTTTTACTATCACTATATATCTAGCGATGGTTCTAATAATTATTACCCGTCGTGATCAATAAATGACTGCTGTATGTATTTAGGATTTACGTATATAGAGACCTCTAGCGCACATTTTAAACAACTTTGCTTTACTATAAAAATATCGCCTGTTCGTAAAAAAAATTTAACTGCAGTCATATTTTCCCCAAAGTGTAAATGTTCCCCAAGGTGTTTTCATGCGAAATGGCACATTTAAACAAGTAATGAACAGAAGGCTATGTTTGTGCTCTTTGCGAAGAAAATTATTTGCATTTAGTTATTAAAAAATGCTGTGAAAGCCATGATGTTTTGGTATCTAAAGCAATGATACATAATAATATCAATACGAAAGATAAAAAACGTCAGAGTTTGTCTTCAAAGATAAAAATTCTTCAAAATACATATCCAATTAAAAACCGGAATGTTTCGAATGTTGCAAAGGTAAGAACTTCAATGTTAAAAGAAAATCTGCGAAGGACAGCTGAATAATCATTAAAAAGATCAATGTCAACTGTAAACAAAGTGATTAATGCTGATTTGAATCTTAAATAAGGCAAAAAAAAAATAATGTGCATCGTCTTTCTCCCCGACATATCGCTAAACGCAGAACGCGCTGCAGAATTCTCTATGAGAAACAATTATTCAAACAAAAATTGAAAAATATTGTCACAATAGATGAATCTTGGGTATATTTAAATGACTTCAATAAAAAGAGATATATTTATTATGGCCAAGAAAAAAAATCTTAGAACGTGGTTCAAAGAATCTAAAGAAAGTTTTTCAAAGGGATTTATGATTGTTATTGGTTTCTAAAAATTAAAAACGGTGCAGAAAACTGTTAAGGTCTTTCCACATATTATCAGGAACATATTCTGTATCCAATTTTCAAATATGAAATACCTTCTCTTCACCCACAATGCCATCAATCAGTAGAACTGCATCAACACAAAGGAAGCAGCCACAACTGAAAATCCACTGTTGGAGAAAAATTGGAACAAGAAACAGGTATCAAAACCATGTCCTTCAAGCATATCTCTAGTAAATCTTCTGATGTACCCATCCACGGATTTTTGCGCTTTTGGACTTTTATAAAGAGAATTGTCCAAACTTCGACCTACAACCCTCTTTGGACTTTGGAAAGTTTTTCAAGAGGAATGGGATAAGATGTCTCTTTTAACTCTAAAAAAGGCTTCATTGTCTTTCAAAATTACGGTATATAAAGATAGTGAAGAATCAGAGTTATTAAATGGGACATTTAAAACACAAAACTTTTAGGTAAAATATTTCTGTAAATACAATAAAAGTCCTCTAAAAATGTGCAAACAGCCTCTCTATGTTAGTACACAACTGCTTGAGGTTAGAATATTTTCTCCAAATGTGTAGTATCGAGTTTAAAGAAATAATAATGTATTTACTTAAGATAAGCTTGGTAGCTAATGAATGTATTCTAAGAATTCTCAAACTCAGGGAAGTGCTCGTAATATTTTCCATTATAGATTCGAGAAACTTCTAGATTTCGTCCCATTTCTAAAAATAACTAAAAGAGTTTTTAAGAATAATCATCGCACAAAAAGGGTCCATGCCATTTTAAATAATTTATGTCTCCTCAAAAAAGAGTAACTTCGAATCTGCTTAATGATATCAATAAAACTTAACCCTCATTAATTAGAAGAAATTTTAAAGATCAAATTTCGCCCCAGTAAATTCAACTTTTGACTCATGGGAAAAGGATTGAAACCGTCTGTCTGTCCTTTTCAAACCAAGTAGTGTGCTGATTGAGAATACGTAACGAGAACCCTTCTAAAGTACAAGATACTTTTTTAAGAACCGCGAGAAAAGAGGCGAAGGAGAGTGGAAAAAAAAATCCCTGTTACTCGTAAATTGAATGATTGATGGCCCAACCACAAGGACACGAATTTGAAGACCATTAATCATTCGTTTCAATGCAGAGACCCGCGGAAATTCCTTGTCCGCAACAAGGGAAAAGGGCATCAGGTTTTGAACTATGGAGACCTATAGTTCCACCGCTAGGGATATTATACGTATAAGTACCACTCTTACATTTACATCTAACTACGATCTAAAAAACGTGAAATTCTACTTCATCTCCTATCCATCTATGAGCAACGGTAAGAGTTAATTTAGTGAGCTTGTCTCGTTACAAAAGGAAATCTCTTTTTTTAAGTTTCATGATTTATTGTGAGGATAACTCTGACATTGAGATATATATGCTGGGCATTTAAAATGGGTTGAAATCCTAACGAGTAGGGAGTTTTTATCTGATACGCTTTGGTTCAAGTCAAAAAGATTAAGATCGAAATTATGATTAATTGAATATTGCCTCATTTGTAATGGTAGTAATATATATTCGATTATTTATCCGGAAATGTAACAGATATGTTCTCGGAAAATAGAGTACTGCATGTCATGTATCCGAATAGAAGCTGATCGCAAATACGATGTGCACCATTTAAGCTTATCTGGCTACCCGAGCAAGACTTTTTTAACAATAATAGACGGCTATTCGAATCCCAGCGAAAGTCTGACTGCATCGCCATAGCCGATGTCAGTTATAAAGATACAGAAAAAAGCTAACCTGTTTTTATTAGTCCAAATAAATACGAACGAAAAAAAGCCTGTAATTTATAAATGTTGTTCTAGTGATAAAGCATTAAACATTGAAAATGATAAAAAGTATGACATGAGTACTTAATTATGATCTACATATAAATGAGCTCATCTACGTATAAATGAAACTTTTGAATGGGCATCCTCATATAAATAAAAAATTCATTCAAATTTGATGTTGGTAAGAAAACATTTATTTGTTAATCTATAAAATACTTAACTTTGCTAAAGACAATCGAAGCAAAAACAAATCGATATGTCATTTAAAATTAGTCATGCGAGAATGATTACAAATTCGCTTAGTGTCATTATTAGAATTTAACTCTAGTTAATCGCATTATAAGGTATTCCTCATGCCTTCTTAGCATGCCTTAGTGGTGTAATGGTCAGCACACTCGGCGCGTACTCGAGAGGTCCGAATCAAGGCGAGGGCATTGCTCATTTTTCATGTACCCCTGCTTTAAAAAAAAAAAAAAAACTAATGTCTCTACAACAGTGATTCCCAACCGCTGTACCGCGGCACTTCTGTGTGCCGTCAAATTTTAAAAATGTATACACTAAAAATCATAATGGGTTTAATCCTAGTATACGCTACACATGAGAATTGGCGAAATTCAGTTTTTAAGACATTAATAAGCTCGCCATTTCTCTTATCCAAGCCGATTTTGGTGCTTTGGATAAGAGCGCAATTCGGAGCATTTTCGCGCATGTTCAGTATAATGCATACTGTTATAATTTAAAATGAGAAGTTCTGATTGGTGTAGATGGGAGATTAAGTTACTTATCAGACATTTTTGTTATTTGTAATAACATAAATTCGAGTATGCAAGGGCCGAAAGAAAATATATTAAACTCAACAGATAAAGTGGTGGGATTCCAAAAACAAAACTTTATGGAATTTATTCTTCCATTATTTCCTAGCTCAGGAAGGCAATTTGGAAAAGTTTGAGTCGGTCCCAAAAGATTTTAATAAAACTATGTAACGAACGCTAGCAAACAGCCCGCTGTATTGCAGCGCCACCTTATCGGACACTTCAAAAAACACCTAAGCCCGAACTAGTTAGTTCGAGTTTCGGCAGAGGACTGTAAGCATGTACTTCTTATTTTGAGTAATATTTCTTTGTACTAGTTCTTGTTAGTTTTGTGTGTAACTTTCTTTATGTAGTGTTTGTGTGAAATTAAATTCTTTTGTTAAATGTTAAAGTTTGCCTGGGTTAAATTTTACCAGTTTTGTTTACAGCTAGCCGTGGTCACAACGCTACATAAAAGAAAATGGCTGCCCAACGGTGGGCTCCGAAATTTTAAATTATTCTAAAACAAAAGCCGTACTCTTGCCGATATTCGAGCTCAATTTTTTTCTTCTAGCTTTTCTGGTGATATGAAGAATTTCGAATATCCATTTCGAAATATGAAGGATTAATCCAGTGTCCTTGGTTTTTGTGTAAAGCAGTTACATAGTAGGTAGGAGATTTATTTTGTGTAAAATTTCATTCATTGTAATGGTTTAACATAGAGTGAAAGTCTGCTTTATTTTATAAATGTTTAAGTATTAACGAAAAAATACTTAACTGAGATTGTATTTTGATCATTCGGAAGTTAGAAGGTGTTAAATTATATTATCACAGCCCGTGATATTTCAGTTATGAGAAAATAAAATATGTATCTTCAATTATATGATACATCCGTATTTTTTTTTAAAAAAAAAGAGCGAAAGTAATTCTTTCTTAATGAAATGATTTTATATTTGCATTAATATTGTTTATAAGTGTTTAAAGCTTGATTCTTGTTTGTTAAATGGTATATAACTGAAAACAAAACTTGCTTTTGAAATAAGTGTTAACGTATTTTATTCCATCTGAGAGATTGTTGCGAAATGAAAGTTTGTCTTTGAAAAAAAAAAGAATCACTGGTAAATAACGATTCTTTAGCATGATTCATAACCTGAATTAGACAGAGTATGTTTATCGTAATGAATAATTTATTGAGATAAGCAGTGTCTGTTATTGCGAAATACATTGCTATTTTCCTTTTTATTTATAATAACTTATTTAGAATTTGTGTCATATTAATCTGCTTTCATGTTTATTATTTTAAGAGTGAAAGATTAATGATCTTAGGATCTTAATAAAGCTAGTTTGGTAAATAAGAAAAAATATTTTTATATGAATGTGTAAAGAGTAATATATGATTAGAATCCCGTGAATTTTTTTTATTGCTGATGTGGAATTTTTGAAAGTATATTCTATTGCTATTAAATAAAACCCTCATTGCTTAATACAATTAGTGATAAGGATTGAATTTTATTCTTATATTCGGCCATACTGTATTACATTTTAAATAATTAGTGTTGAAATTATTTCTGATTTCTCAACATGTATGTATATGTATACAAAAGCAATTCTGTTTAAGAAATTTCTGATTGCAAAGGTGATGTTATTGTGCATTTTGTGCTCAAACTATATTTAAGAAATATTGATATTTCTTTATTCTTCTAAGTTGTTAATGAAGGTATTATATTCGAAATCAAAAGGGTATAGTAAATTTTAATAGTTTCCCTATTCTTATAATTTCTGCCAGTGAACAATATTAGATTAGAGACTTTTTCAACTATTTAAACAAAACAAACTTTACGTAAATCCCCTTCGAGATGGCGTATTTAGGCAAAGGCCGCAAAGAGGACCTTAAATTTTTAGCGTTAGAGCTTGGATTACAAGTTGCAGATAACTTAAAGGTTGTGCAATTGCGAGATCTGATAACGAATTCTAAAACTTATGATGAAGAATTTACAAAAAATATTTTAAGTAACATAATCGATGAACGCGTAAAAGCGGAAAAAGAAGCTGAAGTTAGGGCTGAAAGAGAAGCAGTAGAAGCAAGATTAGCGAAGGAACGCGAGATTGAATTAGAAAAGTTTAAACTCCAACTTGAAGTTAATAAGAGTATGCCTAAGGAATCTGTTTCTCAAATAGATCAGCCTAAATTTGATTTGAGTCGCATTCTTCCAAAGTTTAACCCAAAGGAAGATGAGATAGGACTTTATCTGACCATGTTTGAGCGTCAATTGAAGTTCGTAAATATACCTGAAACTGATTGGATTCCATACTTGGTTGGATCATTACCATCTGAAATAAATAAATTAGTTGTTAGAGAAAACGAAGAGGATTCCAAAGATTATGCAAAAGTAAAAGCTATGCTTTTGAAGCGATATAGACTCACAGCTGATAGGTTTCGACAAATGTTTTCTCAGCATAGAAAATCTGCAGAAATTACATGGAAGGACTTTGCTTTTGAATTGAAATCTTATTTTGAAGGATGGATTAAAGAATTGAATATCTCTAGTTTTGAGCAGCTACAAAACTTGATCATTGCAGATCAAATAAAGAAAAGAACACCTCCCGAGGTAAGAGAACATTTTGTGGACAGTTTATCAGAAATGAACAATCCGTTGGAGCTCGCAGAAAAGCTTGATTATTATGAAAATGTAAGACTTGGCATGAAGAAAAATGCACCCCCCAATGCAAAGAAACCATACTATAAAGAAAATATTAAATTTGTTCCAGAAGGTAAATCTAAAACTAGTAATCCTAAAAACGTTAACCAGATTAAAAATACAAACGTTGACAATTCTAAATTTACTAATTCTAGACAAGAAAGAGAAACTTCTATTCATTGCTACGGATGTGGATATCCCGGTTTCATACAATCAAAGTGTCCTAAGTGTAATAAATTAAAAGAAGAAATTAAAACTGTCGTCAATTGTGTAAAATTGTATGCAGTTGAATCATCCGATCTACTGTCCAGTTCCATTTTTTTAACTGTTTGTGGAGAAAAAGCAGCTTTTTGCGCTGATACAGGAGCATCAAATTCTATTGCAGGAGAAAGATTTTATAAATTGTTACGAGATCGAGGATTTGGATTTAAAACAACAAATATTACGATAGTGCTAGCTGATGGCAAGGAAAGAAATGTTCAGGCTTTGACTACGATGGTAAATCTTAATGCTGAAGGAAAGATAGTTCGTATGAAATTTATTGCTTTGCCAAAAGCAAAAGGAAACAGGACATTACTTGGAACTGATTTTCTACAGGCTGCGGGAATAGTGCTTAACATCCAGAATGGCACTTGGTATTTTAGTGACAATCCACTGAAGCAGTATGCCTTTTACAAAGAACCATCTGAAACTAAAGAGACTCCGAACGTTCTAACATCTCTGAAAGTAACATCTCCAGAAACAAAAACGTCTGCTAACATTCCTGTTGCAATACCGGAAGCAACCGAATCCGTGAAGTTGAGAGATGATGAAGGAAAACATTTGACGAGAGAACAACAGAAGAAATTAAATGCATTGTTAGAAGAGTATAAAACCAGCTTTCAGCCAGGGGGAGACCCTACTCCTTATATTGAGCACAGAATCCAGACTGGAAATAATTTACCTGTTGCTGAACCACCATATAGAATGACACCCGCGAAGAAAGAGTTGTTAAAAAAGGAGCTAGATTCCTTACTAGCTCAGGGTATCATTGAGGAATGCGAATCACCCTATGCGAGTCCTGTTGTGTTGGTCCCTAAACCTAATGGTTCAATCAGACTGTGTATAGATTATAGAAAATTAAACTCCCAAACCGTTCCAGATACCTATCCATTACCAAGAATGGATGATTTGCTAACTGAAGCCAAATCAACAAAATACATGTCTACGATTGACCTAAGAGCAGGTTATCATCAAGTTAAAGTTCATAAAGCAGATCAAGAGAAAACTGCCTTTGTGTGTCCATTTGGTACTTTCAAGTTTTTGCGAATGCCATTTGGGTTGCGAAACGCCCCTGCAACTTTTCAACGACTTATTGATAAATTTAGATCAGGGTTAAAAGATGTTTTTGCCTTGTCATATCTCGACGATATCATAGTGTTATCAGAAACATTTGATAAACATTTATCAGATTTGAGGAAAGTGTTTGAAAGACTATCTGTGTTTAAACTAAATGCTAACAGGAGCAAATGCCATTTTGCTTGTGACAGAGTAAAGTATTTAGGTCATTGGATTACAGAAGACGGTGTAGAAGTAGATGCCGAGAAAGTATCTTCCATTCAGAAAATTCCTAAACCAACATGCGTAAAGGAAGTTCAGTCTTTTCTACAGACGTGTTCCTGGTTCCGAAGATATGTCCCTAATTTTTCAGAAGTTGCTAGACCCCTGAGTGACTTAACCAAAAAGAATAAACAGAGGACATGGGGTGAAACCGAACAAAAAGCATTTGAAGAGTTGAAAAAAAGGTTGATTTCACCGCCTGTGTTATCTCAACCTGATGGAACTAAACCGTTCATCATTAGGACAGATGCCAGTAATTATGCTTTAGGAGCAGTCCTTATCCAAGGAGAAGGTCCAGAGGAACGTGTGATTGAGTATGCAAGTCGATTGCTAAGCTCAGCAGAAAGAAATTATTCAACTACCGAAAGAGAAGCTCTTGCAGTAGTTTGGGCCCTTGAGAAGTTCCGCGGTTATATAGAAAACCAAGAAATAATAATTGCATCTGACCACCAACCTCTTAAATGGCTAATGAGTATTAAATCACCATCTGGTCGTTTGGCTCGATGGGCCCTTCAAATCCAGTCATATCATCCAAAAATTGTCTACACTCCAGGAAAATCCAATGTTATAGCAGATCTTCTTTCTAGACCATCTTGTGCAAATAATAACTTTGTTTGTGATTTAAATGCTGTATCTATAGATTTACCATCCCGGAAATCTAAAGACATTCGTTATGAACAAATGAAAGATGAAGATGTAAGGAAGATTATAGAATGTTTTGAGAGTGGCAAAAAAGATGAAAATTATGTAAATTGGACTAGTAGAGGATATCTCATGAATCAAGGAGTTTTATATCGATACTCTCCCGACACAGACTCCGAAGAGGCTCAGTTAGTTGTCTTTCCAAGAGCGAGAACGAGTCCTACAGCAGTATCACGATTCTCCCACTGCAGGACATTGTGGAGCTCAAGGCACGTACCATAGGATTGCCTCCAGATATTACTTTCCTGGTATGAGAAAGTATATCTCAGAATACGTGAAAAATTGTGCTGAGTGCAGTCAGTATAAACCAAATAACCAGAAACCTGCTGGATTACTTAGAACACCTGTGTATGCACAGAGGTTTGAAACACTTGCTATAGACCTTTTTGGCCCACTTCCAGAAACCCCAACTGGGAAAAAATGGATTTTTCTTATTGAAGACACCAGTACAAAATGGATAGAGCTCTTCGCCTTGGAAGAAGCCACTGCGAAAAATTGTGCAAAAACCTTAATTGAAGAAGTTTTTTTACGTTATGGTTTACCCAGAAGGTTGATTAGTGATAATGGTACACAATTTGTTAGTGCGGTAATGCAGCAAACCTGTAACTTTCTTGGTATTAAACAAGAACTCATTCCTGTTTATCACCCTCAAGCGAATCCCTCCGAACGAAAGAACAGAGATTTAAAACCTAAACTAGCCATACTAGTCGGTGATGCTCATGATTCTTGGGAAGAAAAACTGCCCATGATTCGTTTTGCCATGAATACAGCAATATGTGACACAACAGGTCATACCGCTGCTTATTTGCAGTTCGGAAGAGAGCTTAGGACGACGGATGACGTTAATCACGACTTAAGAGCACTTATTGAAAACGACAACTTTGTTGCTGAAATTACGCCGTATCTGAAAGAATTCGCTCGTTTGACACCTCAAATCAGAGAGCGTGTCGAACAAAAACAAGACAAAAGAAAGGAATACTTTGATAAAAGACGTAGACAAACTTACTATCAGCCTGGTGATAAAGTATGGATAACTATTCATCCAGTCAGTAAATCCATACACAAGAAAAGTAAAAAATTTATGCCTAAACGTGAAGGTCCGTATCTAGTGATTACTAACAGATCTCCCACAACATATGACGTTGCAGATCCTGCTACTCCTGATCAAGTGTTAGGTACTTATCATACCAATATGCTAAGACCCTATAAACTGCCTCCATCGAAGGACCAAGGTCCTGTGACTCCCATAAGAAAAAGAGGCAGACCTCGCAAAATTGAACTATCCAACACGGCCTCTTTGCCGGGACGTCATCAGAGCCCGAGGGGGAGTCTGTAACGAACGCTAGCAAACAGCCCGCTGTATTGCAGCGCCACCTTATCGGACACTTCAAAAACCACCTAAGCCCGAACTAGTTAGTTCGAGTTTCGGCAGAGGACTGTAAGCACGTACTTCTTATTTTGAGTAATATTTCTTTGTACTAGTTCTTGTTAGTTTTGTGTGTAACTTTCTTTATGTAGTGTTTGTGTGAAATTAAATTCTTTTGTTAAATGTTAAAGTTTGCCTGGGTTAAATTTTACCAGTTTTGTTTACAGCTAGCCGTGGTCACAACGCTACAACTATTCATAAAATGGTTATTGACCATTTGACAACATGAGACGACAGAAATTTTCATTATTTTCCAAATTTAGATATAAAACTATTTGATGGGGTTCGTAATCCATTTGTGATAACGAATACTTCTGTGTTTGACTTAACTTTGAATGAAGAGGAAGAATTAATTTCGCTTTCTAATAATCGAGATTTAATTTTAAAATATTCGGAAGAATCAATTAATTCATTTTGGATGAACATTAGATGCGATTACCCCATGATGGCCCAAAAAAGCTTTAAAATATTATTACAATTTTCTGCATCTTATTTGTGTGAATTCGGATTTTCTGTATTAACCAACATAAAAGAGAATAAAAGATGCAGGCTGTTTAAATGTAGAAGACGATATGAGAGTAGCATTGTGATTTTTACGACCGAATATAAAAGGAATTATCAAAAAACATCAAGCCCAAATTTCTCATTAAAAATCTTATTATTAACTTGTAATGTTTAATAAACGTACTGCTGTTTTTGTAATACAATATATTTTGCATTCAAAATCATTATCATGAACTATTTTACACAGTGTATTATAGGTAAGTAAACAACTTTTACACTTATCTTTTTCTTTGTGCGCCGCGACAGAAATGGTTGAGAATCACTGCTCTACAACACGAAGTTCTGAAATTTAGTTTTCACTCGAGTACAGTTCCCATATGTAAAATATTACCTTTCTTTTTCTCCCTTTCATTGCTATCATTACATGCTCCGCCTTTAAAGGCTACACGGAAACGAAGGGATGTCCCATAGAGGCCTTTTTAAGGGAAACTGGTTCGTAATTACATTACCCAAGGAAAAAACCTCGAAAGAGCCCATGAAGCTAGCCCGTTCGCCAGGACTGGATCCGTGGACTAAACTACCAGTGTTCAGCGGCTTTTACCTCTCAGCCACTGGTGGGCATTTACTTTTAAATTCCGACCCAAAACTGTAATTGAAATTCATTGAATGCTACCTAAGCTGACCACCATTGGTTTCAGATGATTTGGGATAATCCTTAAAAAAGAACATCTTAAAAATGTGGTGTTTAATAACGATATTTATATATATTTCCTTAAAAATATTAGTCATTTTAGGGAACTGTTCGCTGCAATAATTTTCAGTGTGTGTCAACAAAAAAAAAAAAAAAAAAAAAAAAAAAAAAAAAATACACCGGAACCAAAATATATTTTTAGTATATCTATACTGAATATTTTCCACGACAATTATTTCCCGTTCTATTAGTAAATGGGATTTCCATATTTCCCAATATCTGCAAAGCGAGAATCTATAAACCTACGATGGAATAAAATCTATAAGCCTAAGACAGAATTAAATTTGTTTCCGATGTTTTCAGAGCACAACTGCGTAAACGAAATTCAGCTCTCTTTAAGATAAATAGTATAAAGTAGAAGTAAGAAAAAAGTGAAGCAAAATGGAGGCAGAGGCAGTAGTAGGCAATTTGAATTTCAATTTATTGAAGATTGGAATTAAAAGCTTTTTAAAGTTGTTTCAGAATACATTTTTAACTTATTTATTGCGATTTTATAAAGACTTCAGTTTTATTTTTAGTCTTTTAAATTCAGTATTTATCTTCTATTTGATAAACATCCGCTACCAGTGCAATTATCTCATCTATGGGAAAATATTTATTGCTGAGGGACAGCTTAAAACTATAGTGATGCTTAATTGATTATATTCGCTGCAAAAATAAATTAAAAACACGTACACGTACTCTCTGAAGTCTGAAATGTCTCTGGAAGTTCATTGACAAGGGTCATGAAATTTTTGAGTCTATCTAACCATTTATGTTATTAATTTTTATCTATCTTTATTATTTTATGAGTTATTAAACATCAAAATGGGTCCGCGACTTTATAAACACCCTGTATATTTAAAAGTTATTATTAAATAAAATACCGATGCTTTATAACGTGTTATTACAGAAATAGGCACAAAGCTGTAAGTAAAAATTTCACAAATTCTAATGCAGCAACCCTTTAATGTTACAGAGTTATTAGTTTCACCTTTCTTTAGTGCTGCAAATTTATTATTTTCATCTATATTTTATTTAAAATCCAAGGAAAGGAATCTGAAAAGTACTAGCTTTTAAGGTAAAGCAATTAAATTTGAAGTCATTAAATTAAATTATTTATGTAATTAAATTTCGGAGGCAAACATTATAAAGAATATGGAAGCGATCAAAGTTAAATTAAAATAATTTGACACTTTAAAGAAGCACTTAATTCTAGACCCTTTTATTATGTAATTGTCTATGAGTTTCATTATTCTCATTATGCTAGAATTAAATTTTATGAACAGTTGCACCTCCCATTCTACTTTGTCTGAACTGCGTAATAACTCTGTATTTTCCTGAATGTCTCTCAATATTAGAAAGAAAATTTGACGTCTGTAGTCTGAAAAATAACGGTAATAAAAAGGACGGAAATTTTCGCTCACTTTCTCTGTGACTCAAATAGTTTTCTTTTAATAACAATAATTTCATTGAATTGAAAAATCTGGGATAGAATATTTACTTTTACTTCCTTGTACGAAGTAAAGGAAGTACTGTAATCGCGAAAATTTTGAGCACCATATTTGAGCTGCTCTCGAAACCATTTGAACGATGTTTTTGCGGGACATCTGTATGTACCGAGACAGTAAAGGGCTGTTTTCCCCAAAAGGGATTGCAGAATGGATTTAAAATGGATTCAGAAGAGATTTTTTTCTTGACGTATCGCGTAACTTAAGAACGAGTTGCCGTAGAACGTTAAAATTTTGTATTTGAGGCTGCTATAACATGTAGTTGTGCACATCCAGTGTTTGTTGCCATCGGCTGCACCAGTTTTATATATATATATATATATATATAAACTTAAAGCATCTAAAGTTAAAATTAAATCGAAATCAAAGCAAAGAAATTCCTCAACAATATTAATAATTGCAACCTCGGATAAGAGGTTTAACACTACATCCAAATATATCAAAATTAAAATAAGAATTCCTCAGTAGAACAAACTCAAAAAGCAAAAATGCGAAAGGATAAAATTTACAAAATTATAAAAATATAAAAATTAATCTCTTTTTACTAAAACTCTAATTCAGAACTCATAAGGGGAAAATGAATTAAAGTTTCATAAAAGTCGATTAATATGTTTCCAATACATGTTTCGTTCTTCTGGTATATTTGAGATCAAAAACCGAAAAAAAGATTCAATTAAATTTTCACTAAAGACTTTAAAATTCATTTAAGGATGAAAAATCGAATCTCAAATGTATCCAGAA